>CABHPH010124399.1:55389-72437 GCA_902168325.1 Peromyscus nudipes | reverse complement strand
GGGGGGTGTTTGCATATGTTAAGAACTGAATCTAGGACCTTACTTACAGCAAACATGTGCTCTACCACTCAGCCATCCCCTACTCCTGTACTTGGACTGGAAAAGAGCCACTCTTCACAGAACTGCACTATCTACTCTTCTACGCATCCTGCAGTGCCTTGGCTTCTGAAGTATGTCTCACTACAGTTCTGTTCTTCAGATCACATTCCCACTACTTGCTTTGGAAAATGGTGATCGGGTACTGAGAACTAAATTGCAGGGACTATTCACACAGTAGGGCTGCAGTCTATCGGTCCTATCCAGTTGGCATTCTGTATGTCTGGACCTGCTACCTCACCTCTGCTTCATTCAACTCGAGATATTCTTTTAGAGGGGAACCCCCAAGAGTAAATACTTCCATTCAACTTCTTATTTTTCTGTCCTCTTTATTCTTTTATTGGGACTAATTCCCATTAGAAAGCTATTTTCCTCTAAAGGAAAAAGAACAACAGAAACCATGACCAGTTCTACCCTCTCGGCACTCCTAGAACCCGTCCCCCTAAGGAAGTAAGGCACCTGTAACATGGCCCACAGGGACAAGAACACTGTACATAGAAGATTCTGTGGATTACAGAGCAAAGACTGTCCTACCAAGGCCTGGCACACAGCACTGCTAAGAAGGTATCACCCACAGGCTCCAAGAACTCAAAGAACTGTACCTAAACATCTTCCCTAAAATAGACACTGACAAAACTAATCTGGTCTGTGGCCAGTCTAATCCTCCTTTCAAGTGGCATTTCATAGACGAGTGGAGAGGCATGGACAATTTCGAAAGCATGAGAAGTCAGACAGCCTGGATTCTACTCCCAGGCCTATGACTTACTGCCCACACACATGACACTGAACAAGCCACTTCTCTCCACCTTCATCTGCTTCCTCTTCTGTGAAGAGGGTCCTCAGTGGTTGTTAGGATCAAATGAGAAAACGCCCTCCACACTGTGCTGTATCGTAAGGGAAGGGGAGGTAACAGGCAGGCTCACTACCTATTAACAGTCCTTACCACGCCTGTGCAACCAGACCTGCCTGCCGAAGGTCACCTTGCAGCAGAATTGAAGTATGGGTGCTTTATATACACAGTCCTTTTCATTTCATTTTACATAAAGGAATTCTCAATGTCCCCAAAATGGCCTCTGACTACTTTAAAATGTGATGTCACCCAAATCTATTATACTTTTCTCCAAAGATGCTCAATATAGTTATAATCTTTGTACAGAGTCTAGAATTCAAGATATATCACGCTGAAACTTTTTAAAAAATCTTAAAACCTTTCCCAAATATAATTAAGACTGGTTTTGAAGAAAATGAAATGAAAATGAGAGGCATCATGAACAGTAGACTGGGTCACAGTTCTGCAGTGGTCGTCTTTTCCTGAGCTTCGGGCCGGGGTCGTAGTCCTGCGAGTGCTTTTGTCTCATGGAGGCAAAAGGACGCGTCGGTTGGCAACGAGGCTGCGCTTTTCAGCACCAGGGTTTGAACAGGGTCTGCTAGGAGCTGCCAAACAGCTTGGGTGGAGAAATCACGTGGCCTAAGGATAGCTTGCTAGTTCCCGGATGGCAGGCCAGAGTGTGGAGAAGAGCCAGCGCACATACACCCAGCCAAGAGCTCTCAGCTCTTCCTGTAGGCGCTTCTGCTCTCCTCCACTCTAGGAAATGGCTGAGCAGAGAAAAGAAGGACAATGGGGCAATGTGTCTCCCCAGGCTTTCGGGACTCTGTCTGCAGAAAGCTCACAGGCAGAACAGACACGGGCAGGAAGTGTGTGACTCTGACACGGACGTGACAAACTCAGAGCACCCGGATCTGGCATTCTTATCAGGCGACTTTATTACGAGCACGTTATATGATGACCTGGAAGTCAGCTCAGTGGAACCACTAGTTAACATGGTGGCTGTCCGTTGGAGCCATGGGGGTGTTGCTAACCTCCACTTCTCTTCCTGCTTTGCTTTGTTTTCCGAGGCTTAAGGATGGTGTAGTTCACATACACTGTATATTGATCCGACAGGAAGGGGACGTAGAATGCCCGAAGCAGCTTTGAAGACCTGAAAGAGAAGAGAAAGGAGGGGATAGAATTTCATCATTTTACTAATGGCTCTGGAAATAACTGAAAGAAACCAAGTGCTACAAAGGATTATATTTTATATAAATAGAGAAAAGTCTACTATTCAGGTACCAGATCATGATAATAGACCTTGCTACTCATGCCAAAAAAAAAAAAGTATATCTCCCTAATAGGCAGCCTTTCAAGAGCTATGGGTCTGCATTTTGCATTCGACTGTGACACACAAAAGTTCCAAGGTATACAAAGTTCCAAATAATTTTTGCATCTAAACAATTACAGAAATGCCAAATGCTCAAGCAATCCTGGTTCCAGCTCTAGCTTTTCCTAGAGAGACGAGGAAAACCGTGCCCTGGGTACTGTGCAGTCTGCAGCAGTGCCTGAATCAAGTGGCTAGTCTACGGACGCACAAGCTCGGGCTAGTACAATTTGTTCTGGAAAATTCTCATGACTGAAGTATGAGAACTGGAAACAACCTACCATGGGGTTTTGAAGCACGTAAGTGATTTGGTTTTAAATTTGTTTATTCCATCCGATAAATCTATGAGAAAGGTGATAATGATGTCCCTGTTTCACAGATGGAGAGCAGAGGCATAAACCTACTCAAGGTCATGCAGATTAAGCAGCTTGTTCAAGTTCACGTAGTAACTGATAAGAGCCTCATTCAGGTTAGATTATAGAATCTGCAAGCTTAACCATTATGGGTTATCCTACAGCCTATGGATTTATCCTTTCCTGGAAGAGATAACAATGACAGCTTCAAATACATCAAGTATTACTTCCTGATTGAATGTTTCAGTCTGAAAATCCAAGTTGGCCCAGTTACTGATACCGGAAACGAGATAGCTGAAGGGTGTCCACGGCCAGTCCTTTTCCAGATTCTAAACTTGTAAATGTCATGTCAACGTGGCATTTGCACTGGCAGTCTACCTCTGGGCTTGGCAGACTGCTGAGATGCCTGCACACACAATGATATTGCACTTGGCAAACACACCTCTGAGAGAGACTTCCCAGCTGAGATGCTGGCAGTGCTCTGTGCTCAACAGAGACACAGCACTTCACTTCAGCAGCCAACAGCTCAAGGGCTTGGAGAGAGAAACGAGGCTTAGAGGAGACCTGCAGACAAAGCAGGGCTCTCGGGAGCAGACGAACAGGAAGAGGATGCACCTGTTCCAGACAAAAGAAGTGAATTCCCTCCTTCTGCTCACAACGAACAGATAGGGTGATGCCTCACACCAGCACCAATTCCTTCAGGTCTGTGACCATTCCGGAAATGACTCCTGTTCGCTGACAAGCCCTCAGTGTAACAACAGGGTCTGCAGAATCAACTGTGGTGTTTCCTTCTGGAGCAGCGCGTGCAGTTTCAGTACAGAATGAACCACCGGAGCAGTTCTGTCGGCTTTTGGCCTCCAATGAACACAGTTCGGAATCCTTACTTCACCATTTTCCATCTCTAATGGTCATAAGAAAAGTGGGACAAGAGGGCACTCCACAATTCAAGACAAATCAGACACACACGCCCACGCGCACAGGGGGCGGGGAGAGAGAGAGAAGTGTACAGCACATGTCCAATGGCAATGAAAATTTCACACTATGGTCTTTGGGTGGCAGTAGACCAGATGAATGTCCTCAAACTCAAGAACTGCTGAGTTGGGCCAGCACCTCCTGCCAAGCCTGGTGACCTGAGACTGATCCCCAGAACCCACTCGGTGGAAGAAGGGAAAAAAAACTCAAAGTTCTCTTCTGACTTGCCCACATGCATTCCTCCCCACTCAGGAACACACAAAATACATAATAAATGTGATTTAAAAAGAAAGCATTGATCAGTAGACAATATATTCCTAGCACAGAAAGGAAAGAGCATACTCTCTGCTCAGTTCAGCCTCACCAGGAAAGATGTTGTCACGCAATATTTGCAAGATGACCCTGGATGACTCCTGTTATAACAAAAAGACACACCCTATCCTTTCATTTTCCATGACAGTGTGTGTAAGATTGTACTTGGTTATAGTTCACAAGTGGGTAAGCTAGAGGACGGTCTACAATAACGACAGAGGGACATAGATGACAAAGACATCTTTAAAATCATTGACTAGCCAGGTGGTGGTGCACACCTTAAATCCCAGCACTCGGGAGGCAGAGGCAGGCAGATCTCTGAGTTTGAAGTCAGTCTGCTCTACAGAGCAGTCTATAGCCAGGGCTACAGACAAACCCTGTCTCAGAAAAACAAAAAAAAACGAAAAACAAAAAACCAAACAAACAAAAAACACTGACTAGTCTAAATACAAAATAAATAAATAAATAAATAAAATGTTTGAATTAGGAAACAAAGGAGCTATGTGACTCACCAAAGGTTTCACGAAAAACAACATTCAAGTGCTATTTTTTAATGAGAAGAACTAGGAGCCATGATGTGCCAGACTTTATTAGTGATAGAACTGAAATCCACAATCAGTCTTTCAGGACGGATGCATCAGGTTCATGCACAACAGCTAATGAGCAGTTGGCTGTAATTTGAGACATTATCCATTTTAGGAATAACACATGTGTATGTGTGTGTTCCCAACAAGTAGAATATAGAATACAAATTCAGACTATATGGCCAGGTGTGGTGGCACACACCTTTTATTTCAGCACTTGGGAGGCAGAGGCAGAAGGAGTTCTGTGAGTTCAAGCCAAGTCCGGTCTATGTAGCAAGTTCCAAACCAGAGATATATGGTTATACCATCTCAAGAAACAAAACACAGTAAAATAAGTAAGTAAATTAAAATTTAAAAAAAGAAAGAAAACACAATAAAAACACCCAGTATGTGTGTGTATGTGTGCATGTGCGTGTTTATCCATAAGCAAAAGAATATAGAAAAGTTGCTTCATGCATTATATATTTTTTAAGATTTATTATTTTTATGTGTACAAGTGTTTCCCTATATGTATGTGCATCATGTGCAAGTCTAGTGTCCAAACAGGCCTGAATAAGGCATTGGAATTGGAGTTACAGACAGTATTGAGCCACGATGTGGGTGCAGGGAACTGAACCCAAGTCCTTTGTAAGAGCAGCAAGTACTCTTAACCAATGAGTCACCTCTCCAGTCCCCCATTTATTATATTTTCAAATGAATCTTTCATTACCCTCCTAGTCCTACTTTTGTAAATAATTTATAAGATAACTAAAAAACAGACAGGGGCTGCTGGACTGAAGACAGTGAATGCTGGTGACCATTTTCCTGGTGTGCTGACAGTGGACACCACAGTCCCACATATTTCAGAACGCTGCTTCAGCTGCACACAGAACATACCGTCACCAAAAGTACTAGACTAGGCTGAAATGGAAGATCCACTATTGGTTATCGTTGGGTATAAAAGGCAAGCTCAAACAACAGAAAGATAAAAGAGATTGAGAGAAATACCTGTAGTTTACACAACAGAGGATTGCTTTGTGGAGTATGTAAAAGAGATTGAGAGAAATACCTGTAGTCTACACAACAGAGGATTGTTATGTGGAGTATATAAAAGAGATTGAGAGAAATACCTGTAGTCTACACAACAGAGGATTGCTATGTGGAGTATACGAACTTATAACTCAGGAAGACAAACAATTCAATAGGAAAAGGTACAAAGTGCTTGAATAACAAAGAGAAATGCAAATGGCTAATGTGACAAAATGCAAGCCTGGACACTAATTCAATAACCAGGCTTGCAAAAACTATCAAGTCTGGTGTTAGCAAACACTGGTACAGAAGTAGGAAACATGTCAGCGAAGTTCAACCTACATGGCCACATGGATGGGCAAGATTAGCAGAATCAGTTAAAACAAACAGTGTGCATCAGGGTATAGTAGGGGCTGTTACTATGACTCATTTACTTTTTTGCTTCACAAATAATTTACTTTGTTTTCTATTATACCAGAAAATTTCAAACATACAAAGCAGGCAAAATATGTTACTTATATACTTAAAAGGAATGGACCAATTTGTCTCAAATTCAGAAAAAAAAAATACTTTTTTGTTTTGTTTTGCTTTGTTTGGTTTTTGAGACAGGTTTCTCTGTGTGTAGTCCTGGCTGTCCTGGAATTCACTCTGTAGACCAGGCTGGCCTTGAACTCACACAGATCCGCCTGCCTCTGCCTCTGCTGTGATTAAAGACAAGTGCCACCACTGCCCCACTACATTTTCTTTTTCAAAGACAGTGTCTCACTGTGTAGCCCTGGCTGGCCTGGAACTCAGAGATCCACCTGCCTCAGCTTGAGATTAAAAGTGTGCACCACCATGCCTCACCTGGAAAACATCAAATTCTTAAAAAGCTAAACAAATGAAAACAGTCAATTTGGCAATTACGTATGAAGATGTGCATGCTTGCCACATAGACACAGTCTTTTCTCAATGGGCTAATGGTCTAATTGAACATATTCATATCTGAATACAAATGATATAACCACAACTTAGCGTATTTACTATTAAAGCACCAACACACAAGTTCAAAGTGACAATGTATCCATTCAGAAAAGAAACCAAACTCTGAAACTGGCTAGAATGGGAAAAGCATTTAGTCTACATCTTTCCATCTCACAGTCACCTCGCTGGAGGCTGTGTGGTTGTCTGAGAATGCTGGTGACCCTTCTTCCACTTCCTCTGGCTCAGTGTACAGTCAGTCCTTTTCATTCTATCTTTCCCAATTTGTGTGTACTTACTTGTTAACTTGTTGATTGTCTCTTTACTCCATATTCAGGGACCGAGTATGTTTTACCTGTACTACATGCCTGGTACTACTGTATGATGAAGAGCATATATGCTGGGAGGATGGACAGAGCGGTAGAGGACAGACTAGGTAAAGCTAGGTAAAGGAAGTAGGCAAAGGACATCATACAACCACACAGCACCGAGCACCATCAGGTGACAAGGCTTAGATAATGCAGGAATACAAGAATGGTAACCGACAGTTCCTACTCCCAATGAGGAATTCCAAGTCCAAGAGGTTGTGGTTTGGGATAATCATCTTGTCAAGGACAAACGTGAAGTGAACCAAGAGAAATCCCAATTCTGCCCTGTTCACACAGTGTAGAGCCATTGGAAAAGGAGCACTAACTTCTAAACACAGCATTCAGCAAGGAGGCTTTTCCAGGTAAGCCTGAGCATAAAACTGTATAAAAGGTGGGGGATCAGCATAAGCAGAAAGCAGGAGAGTTAGAGGCTTCTCTCCTGCACACTCCGGCACGATCTGACACAGAGCCACTAGCTGAGTGCTTCTAGAAGGCAGGCAGAGGCTAGCAGCAGTAGACGCATGCTCACCCCTAAGCTGGGACAGGAAGAAGTCTACAGTTGTCTGACTGCTGGTTTTTAGAACAAGTGAGCTGGAGTCCTCTCGTCTGACACTAGCTTCAGTTCTACATTTCTTCCTTCTTTCTTTTGCTTTGACCTTGAAAGAAGGGAATCCCTGATTACATTCGTTTCTTAACCATCAGTAGCTGTAGCAGCTTGAACAGTTAAGGAAGATCAGAAAGACTTGTTATATTGTATTGTTTCTGAAGAAAGGGAAATCCGATTTATAAAACAGAAGAACAGTTAAGTACTGGAAGACTGAGTCTGCACACACTCACACATGTGGAAACATAAATCAGCTTCACTACAAGCCAGGACAAAAGGAATACCTATCAAAGCTCACAGCACAAGGCCTGTAATGAAATGAAATGCCACCAGTGTGACCTGAAAGAACACGGGCATGTAACTGGGGAGACGTAAGATATATGTCATCATCACAGAAGCCCAAACACTCTGCCCCAGTAGGAAAGCCTCTTAAGCAATTCAGGCATGGAACAGACCTGGACAAAAAAACTGCCTGAGCAGCATAATTGGCTGACAGCTCATAATATGTTCTGATTCAATTACCAGCCCCGTTTATTGGGGCTTGGGAGCACTCTGCTGTGCAGACTTAAATCTGCACTTGCTGACATCAATGGGAGACTGGCAGCTAGTCCCCGACATCACCAGTTCAGCAGGTGATGAATACTGGGTCATTTTGTCAGCTCAAAAAGAAAACCTTCTGGCACTCAGGTTTCCCTTCCATTTTTACCTATCTGTCCACCCACCTGCCCATCATCTATCCAACCATTCATCCACCTTCATTCAGACAGTAAAATCATGTTCAGCCTTGCCAGTTCAGCCCCACTGGGCACTTTCTAGAGCTGCTCTTTGCCCTTTCTCTTGCATGTAGTGCACTTTTCAGTGAGGTATTTTCTATATCTGTCAGTGCAGAACTGGCCCTCCAAAGTACCTTCAGTTCTAAAGAGAATTTGAGACCTAAGCGACAATCACAGAGCCTGCATGGGTCTGCTCGAGGTTCTCTGCATGTATGTTATGGCTGGGTAGCTTGGTGCTCTTGCAGGACTCCTAACAGTGGGAGTGGGAGTATCTCTAACTCTTCTGTCTGCTCCTGAGACCCTTTTCCTCCACTGGGTTGCCTCATCCAGCCTTGACATGAGGGTTTGTGCCTGGTCTTATTGTAACTTGTTATACCATGCTCAGGTGATCTCCCTGGGAGGCCTGCTCTTTTCTGAAGGGAAATGGAGGAGTGGATAGGGGGAGAGGGGAGGTAGGAGTAGTGAAGGGAGGGGAAACCGCCATTGGGATGGATGGATGAGAGAATAATGAGAGAGAGAGAAGCTGAGCTCCTTTAAGATTCAGCCATAGTCAACCTACCATCCCTTGCTGAGCAATTCTAACGTTCAAAAGGCTGGTGTTGGGCAGAACTCAGAGTACTTATTAATGCAGCGTCTAACCCATGGGTGAGGACACTGCTCTACAGTCAGTGACACTGCAGAATGACTCCCTCCTGTTCTGCGAGAGCGCACACGGGATCACGGTTGACATGCTGCACTTGCCGGAGGGCCAGCTCCTAGGGACAGGACTCTGTCCAGTGCATCTCCAGCTTTTAGAACTGTACCACAGAAAACACTCACAGTTCTGCAAATGAACGCGTATGCCACTCTCAAACCAGATTGTCTCGTCTGCTTCCCTAGCATCTAATGTTCTTCTTCCACAAGGAAATGAAGCACCAAAAGTAAAAACAGGTTCTTTGTTTTTTCCCCCAAACATTTTAGTCCTAAAATCATGAGGAAGAGCAGAGCAAAGCAGGAAGGTACACAGTGTGGGTGGAAAAAAGGAGGGAGCTATGGTGGCCCATGGGATGGCAGGTACAAATGATACAGAAGTGTCCATATTAATGAAGAAAACATTATTCTAAGAAGTCAAATAACCTTTTCAAGTTCCAGTTCACACAGGATTTGCCAAGTCATGGTTATCTGTGTGACTGGTGTAATACTTAACTTTCAGGCCATGTGAGGACTATGGTCACAGTTCTGACCATTTAAAGGAACCTACAAAGATCCGTGATATGGCATGATCAGGAAGTCTGCCGAGGCACAGACTGGAATCACAGCGCTGTGATTTGGGTGCACAGTGAGTCATGCTGCTGATGTGTACAACATCTGGCAGAGCAGCATAGCCTCTGCACCAGTCACCTTTAGCCACTATTCACAACAGCCGAGTTGAGAAAGACGTGCTATTAGGCAACCGGACACTTGTGACTTTCAGTCCCAAGGGTTGGGGGGAGTGCTCTTCACCAGTCTGTTCCCATCTGGTATTGATTGAAAGATACAGGTAGTACCATTCTGGTGGGAAGGGCACACACGGTGTCTATCGGTCTGTCTTGCTCTTCAGACCCTTATCTGGGCTTGATCCTTGTGGCAGAAGAACAGTGGGAGCCATGCCAAGACAAAGGCTCTGGCAAGCTTTAAAGGGTTGAAATAAACAGTGAGTATACTTTGCCTCGACAGTTTGTATTTCATTAAGTGCAAGCCTCTGACAAGATCCTTTTCACTGCTACATCAATCCAGCTCTAAGATGTAAATCCGGGGCTAAAGAGATGATGGCTCAGCAGTTAAGAGCATTGGCTGCTAATGGGGAGCACTCACAGCAGGGGGCTCACCACCACCTGTAACTCACGGCGCACATCATATATGCAGGCATTCCCACATAAAGTAAAAACAACAAATACATCTTTTTTAAAAGAACGGAAAATCCACCAAATAGTACTTTTAAGGCCCTATAATGTGCTGAGAGTCATGAAGAAGCTAGAATGAAGACTGGTGATGCCAGCTGCTCAGTCTACTAGCTTAGGGTCATCCTGAAGCACTCTATCTCTTCAAATGGAGCCCCAAGCACTAACTCAGTGAGGAGATGTGGAGATGGTCTTTCTAGAGAACTCATTCCACAACAACAGAAAGCAGAGCTCTTTGAGCTCCACAAGGGATTAAAAAGGTTCTTTTACTCTTCCTAAAGGTTAGCAGATTTCAACGATTGAGGAGCTGAATGAGACATCAGGCCACATGTAATGTGTTCCGAAGCCAAATCTGGCCCAGAGTAGCTATGTCCGATGAAGGTCTTGGGAAAGTGTCTGGGGGAGGATGAGGCAGGTGGATACTGAGGATGGGAGGAAGGAGGGGCAGCAGGCAGAGGCTGACAGACTCAGACTGAGAGTGGTAAGCTGGTAAAGAAGGGTAAGAGTCCATCAACTCTTTTGCTCCTGTTTCTCAGCATCCTTGGCACCAAGGAGAGAGGTAAGGGCACCACCGCGACAGGCATGGAGGGAAAAGACAAGAGGCCATCACTTACTGCTCAGGAGGAAGAACTGAGTCTACCAAAGGACCAGACACCATGTGAAGCATGACAGCTGTTGGCCATCAAATCTTGCCGTGGGTGCAGTCTCCTTCCCACCTGAGCATGAAGGGGCAATGGCAGGTAGGGCTGCCTTTTTCTCTCTTGTAAGAAATCTTAGAAAAGTTTAGAAGGAGAATGACATTTAAAAAGCTGTTATTTTATAGCATGCCCATAAATTCTTCTGTCATAGTAAAACAATCCTAATCGTCATCCCTTGGGCATGGGCTGTGGCTTACCACCACCAGGAAGAGGGAGAAGTGATACGGCCTGACTTCCAAGGCTAGGTCATAAAAGCAATGGAGTTCTTGGAATGGAAATGGAAAAGCCAGAGACAGGTATTCTGGGTGACGGCCTCAGCTGAGATCTAAACAAAAGCTAGTCTCAACTGCCAGATGTATGGGTGAGAAAGCCTTTGGGATGCCTCCATCTCAGCTATCATTTGATGGCCACTGCAAAAGAGATTCTGAGGAAGAACTAGCTAGACGAGCCAGCTGTGGTTTTCTTTTACATCTTTAAGAATGGGTGATGGTTAGACTGCAATAACTGGACCACAGCTTCCAACTAACCCACCCTTCACAACACTTTCTTCAGTAACCGTACTTTACAGAAACAAATAGTTCCACCGATGCTGGCTCCCATCAACCAGATACAAATGGATATAGGTATACAGGTGTGAGTGTTTCAGGCCTCCTAGTTGCTAGATTCACGTCCTGGAAGCTAATTCAAAGGCCATGCACAGTCTGTAGAAATTCTCTAGATTAGCCAGAGTTCAGGGTCCTGTACTGGGCATTGAAAGAAGAAAGCAGCAAATATTATCATACACTCCCTATCCGGCTACAACTGAGGTCCTTCGACTAGAAAGGGCCCCTACTCCACCCGTCAGCTGCTGTTTTAACCTGCCTCAGTTCCTCAGCTGTAATGAAATCTGCAAGAGTTTGAAACCCTGCCTAAGTTCCCACCACCTGTCTCAAGCCTTTAATCATGCCAGTCTAGAATTCAATTAGATGATGCTCCAAAATGCTCCAAAATGGGAAGAGCCACATGTGGAAGCAACATAAACAGACAAAAGCATCTATGGGGAGCCTCTGCAGGTGGAGAACGCTGCACAAATTGGTGCAGGGCCTTTAGACAGCTTCCAAAGCTACAAACCGACCCCACTGCTCCTGAGGTCAACTCGAATAACCTGGAGAGGACTTCCCACCAGGCTCCCACAGCCCCACACTCACCACTGAGCTGTTAATTATTCCAGCACTCACCCATCACTCCTCTCAGGGGACTCTTAGAGGAAGCATTACATCCACCCACTTGTCAAGCTATTAGATACAAGCAGCAATTGTGTCCTGGTTCAAAGAAAGGAAAATCGCCTCTCCTTTCATCGAGTACATAATATGAGCTGGCCATTCAATGGTAAATCGGCACTCTTACTGGGGCTAGAGAGACAGTTCAGCAGTTAAAAGCACTGGCTGTTTTTCTGGAGGACCTGGGTTCAATTCCCAGCACCCACAGGGCAGCTCACAACCATCTGTAATTAAGTTCCAGGGGATTGATACCCTCTTCTGGCCTTGGAGGGCACCAGGCTCTTGAGTGATGCACAGACATACATGTAGGGAAAACACTAGAGAGGTAAGATAAAACAAAACAATTTTAAGTGCTACTGCCAACTAGATCGGACCCATCTCCTTTGAGTCTGCCGGTCCTTATAAAAGTAGCCAGACCCTGCCGTGACAAGGTCAGAAAGCCTGGGCAAGAACCAGTACCACCTGAGCAGCAGCTGTACGTTGGTCACTGACATCTGCCTGGATGCTTCGGCTACAGGGCCTGAGTCTCGAGGCCTCAGTAAAGCAGAAAAGCCAATTAGGACAAGAGGACAAGGACACAGGCTTCCATACTCCCAATCATCTTACTAAGTAGTCTCCTGAGTCCAACAGCCAAGCCTCACCTCGCTTTCCATTCAACAGAGAGCGGGCTACTCACACAGCCACTGGGGTCCAGCATTTTAAAATCTGCCCCAAGCACAAAAATGCCCTGATAATCTTTAAGTTACTTCTCTCTTGCAAAGACTCTCCAGTAACATTCTCTCAAGAGTGTTTCTTTTTAATATTTTGGTACTCAAATTATCCTGATTGCTTCTGTTTCAGAGAACTGAGGCCCTATTTAGACTATGTCAGCAAGGAATGTCAGCAAAAATCAATCAAGAAACCTGCACAGGGGCTGGAGGGATGGCTCAGAGGTTAAGAGCACTGACTGCTCTTCCAGAGGTCCTGAGTTCAATTCCCAGCAACCACATGGTGGCTCACAACCATCTGTAATGAGATCTGGTGCCCTCTTCTGGCCTGCAGTCATACATGCTGTATACATAATAAATAAATAAATCTTAAAAAAAAAAAAAAAAAGAAACCTGCACAATCTACAAAGAAATGTAAAGACAATATAATCGGGAACCCTGCAGAGCTTGCTAATTAATTCAAAGGTCTAACTTGCTAGAATACTTCATCATTTTAAAGTACTTTCACTCGCTCTCATTTAATCCCTACAAAACGTATAAAATGCCTTTGCTTTCCGGATGTGAGGTGCGGGCCTTCACGCAGTCCTGACAGCAAGCAGCCAGGATTAAAGTCACAGATCCTCGACTCCAGGCTTTCACGATACCCCATGTCTCTGTGAGAACCTGACCTCTTCAATTCACAAACCAATGGGCTTTTCTTCCTTTCTTTTATCTTGAAAATCTACCCCTGCACACAAGTTATAAGAAATTAAAACCCTCTGGGCACAGTGGTGCACGCCTTTAATGCCAGCACTCCAGAGCAGAGGCAGGTGGCCAACCTGGTCTACATAGTGAGTTCCATGATAGCCAGAGCTACACAGTGAAACCCTGTCTCAAAAAAAAAAAGAAAAAAAGAAAAGAAAAACAGAAAAGAAAAGAAAAAAAAGTTAAAACCCCCTGAAGGCACCAGCTCACCGGAAGGTGGCTTAGGATCTGCTGTTCCTCAGAGATGAAGCTCTTTCCTAACCCAGATCTCATTGTCACAGCTTTCTCAACTTGAAACCAAAGACACAGTACCCGAATACTCGATCAGGTAGGAACCAGGCACCACGAAACCCATGCACTGCAGACAGAAACCTTGACGTCACCACTGCTGCTCCGCTCTTCCAGAGTCCCCCTATTCACAACCTGCCGCCTTTCACAATCGCTCCCTCACCCGCTCAATGCCCTCCCCATCTCCCTTGTTATCAACTTGAAGATTTCTCACGTGTGACTTTCTGTCTCTAATGCTGTGATTTCTTAACCACTATCAACCCTACATGTGTTTACAGCATCATTATTCATACTGCCAAAAAGTGGTAACACTCCGAAAGTCATCAGCTAGAAGAAGGAATGAACAACAGAAAAGTAGTAGTTCAGCAGTAAAAAGGGACAGTGGTACATGTGACAGCCTGAATGAACCTCAAAATCATGCTAAGCGAAAGAAGCTGTATTAGTTACTTCTCTGTTGCTGTGACAAAACACCACGATCAAAGGACTTATGGAAGAAAGTTTACTTTGGCTTATGGTTCCAGAGGTAGAGTCATAATGGCAGCAGGCACCTGAGCTGGAAGCTGGCAGATCACATTTCTGTTTACACACAGCAAGAAAAGTGAGCCAGCTGGAGGTAGGAGGAGACTAATTCTCAAAGCACACCCCCAGCAACACACTTCTTCCAGCAAGGCTCCACCCCCAAAAGGTCCCATCACCTCCACAAACAGTGCCATCCACTGGGGACCAAGTGTACAAACACATGAGCCCATGGGTGACTTTTCTCATACAAATCATCAAGGAAACCAAACACAAAACCACACACATTGCATGATCCCACTTATAAGAAATGGCCAAAAAATTCAAACCTATAAATAAGAAAATTATGAGTTGGGGCTGGCAAGGTAACATACAATTGTGGTTGTATAATTTGTCATGTAAATTATACTTCAATAAAGTTGCTTTTTAAAAAACTGGTTAAATTTGCCTTACTAGTGTGGCTACAGTCTATACACAGTTGGAGAAGAAAATGGCAATTGAATGGGCAAGATGGCCCAGCAGGTACAGGTGCTTGCCACCAAGCCTGAAAACTCGAGTTCAATCCCCAGGACTCACATGGTAGAAGGGGAGAACCAACTACAGCAAGTCATCCTGGCACACAGTTTAAACAGAGAGCAGGTACTACCCTCATCCCATTCCAAGTGCGACCGCTTGACCCCGCCCTCTTAGCACACTCATTTCTCCACTCTTGTCACTTATGTCCTCAATCACTTCACACCTACTTTCTCCAACTTTCCAACACCTCATCTCTTGTTTTCTCATCCAATGAAAACTCCCACTTCCTAGTTCCCTAAGAAAACTGATGGTATCAGAAGAAACACTCTATATCTACTCCTCACACCCATCTGCTGACTAGGAACTCTACTACACTCAAGATTACATAAGCTTCAAACCATTCCTCACAAACACCGGCTGGAAAGGCATACGTGGCCTGAGGCTGTGACGTTAGACAGACAGACTCCTGCTCCGCAGACAGCTCCAGCAGATGGGTGTGCACTATGACCTGGATGCCTAAGCCTTTTTGACGTGAGTTTCTTCTCTCACTGAACTCAACGGCAATGCTGCAGCAATGCTGTGCTTTCTCCTGTGGCATCTGCTTTTAGCTGTACACGAGTCTTTGCATCAGCACATGGCTCATTTCTTTCCCTCATCCTTTTTTTTTTCTTAAAGGTCATTTTGGGGTGATAGAATGTTTTAGAATTTCCCGGAACTCATTAACAATTACAATAAAGTAGTAGAACCCAAAAATTAACATATAAGAGTCAATCACTTTTGTACAAATCAGCAATGAACAAGTGGAATTTTACATTCTTTTTAAAGAATTAGTACCATTTACGTTAGTACTCCCCCAAAAGATATACTTAGGTATAAATCTACAACATGTGTACAAGATCCATATGAAGAAAATTACAGTGAAATAAACCACAGAGCGGCTAACAGAGGCATTCCATGTTCATGAACAGGATGGTTCAATATTATTGAGATACCAGTTGTTCCAACTGATCTTGACACAATCACAATCAAAATCCCAGCCACTTTCACAGATACTAAAAATCTGATTCTAAAGTTTATAGAGGTGGGCAAAAGAACCAGCATAACCAACAAAATATCAAAAGGGAAGCAAAAAGTTCTTTGGAAAAAAATGACCAACTTGAAGACTCACTATAAAGCTGTATTAATCAAGACTGGTCAAAAGAATGAATTCAGGGTGGAAGAGATCCAAGAGGCCAGGAAGTGGTATATGCATACACAGACAACTATAGGTCTTTGAGAAGGAAGCAGAGCAATAAGATGGAGAAATGAGAGGCTGCCCTACTAAGTGGGCATATAAAATATATTTTATATCTATAGAAAAATAAATGAATCTAGACACAAATCTTATAGCCTCTAAAATTAACAAGGATCATATATCTAAATATACAGTGAAAAATATAAAACTCCAAGACAGCACAGAAAAATAACTAGATTTTCAGTTTGCTAACTAATTTTTAGAAATAGCCGGGCGGTGGTGGCCCACGCCTTTAATCCCAGCACTCGGGAGGCAGAGCCAGGCAGATCTTTGTGAGTTCAAGGCCAGCCTGGTCTACAGAGTGAGATCCAGGAAAGGCGCAAAGCTACACAGAGAAACCCTGTCTCGAAAAACCAAAAAAAAAAAAAAAAAAAAAAAAAGTGCTGTGATACAATCAATAAAAAATAACTGATAAGGTAAACTTTACTAAAATCGAAACATATGATTTTGCAAAAGATATTATCAAAAGAACAAGAAGAATAAAATGACAGACTAACAGGACACACTTAAAAAGATGTATGCGACAAAGTATTGTAATCCAAAACACACTAAGAATTCGCAAAACTCCACAATAAGGATATAAACAATTGAAAATGAGTCGAAGGAGCCAGGCAGTGGTGGAACACATCTTTAATCCCAGAACTTGGGAGGCAGAGGCAGGGGGATCTCTGTGAGTTCGAGGCCAGCTTGGTCCACAGAGTGAGTTCCAGGACAGCCAGGACTACACAGAGAAACCCTGTCTAGAAAAACAAAACAAACAAACAAGAGTCAAAGGGGCTGGAGGGCTGGCTCAATGGCAGAGCACTTGCCTAGTAACCATAAAGCCCAGAGCTGGAAAAAAGGAAGGAGGAAGGAAAGGAGGGAGGGGGGAGGGAGAGAGGA
>CABHPH010124399.1:45234-55289 GCA_902168325.1 Peromyscus nudipes | reverse complement strand
GGGGGGGAGGGAGAGAGGAAGGAAGGAAGGAAGGAAGGAAGGAAGGAAGGAAGGAAGGAAGGAAGGAAGGAAGGCAGGCAGACAGGCAGGTCCCAGAGACTTTAAAAACACCTCATACAAACAGACTTATAGATGACAAACAGGCATATAAAAAACGTTCCACGCCATGTACCACTAGAGACATGTAAACTAAAGCCATATGAAGATACATACCACACTCCCTACCAAAGCACGTAAATCCTCACTCTTTCCGAGTAGGATGCAGAATGGCAGCTTCCTACAAAGCTAAACATGCTCACACCATACAATTCAGCAATCACACTGTTCAACACTGACCCAAGGAGGATGAAAACTCACCTGCCCCAAACGTGTAAATGGATATTATGCAAACTGAGCAGCCCTCGTCTGATCATTTGAAATCCCGAACAGTCTAAACTTAAAATTTTCTGAGTGCCACACCATTAAAACTTGTTTCTTGCACAAAATCATGATGTAAAATTACCACAAGGCTGGAGAGATGACTCAGAAGTTAAGAGCAACACTGCTCTTCCAGAGAACCCAGGTTTGATCTCCAGCACCCACATCAGGTGGCTCACAGCTAGCTGCCTGTAACTCCAGCTCCAGAGGATCCACGACCTCTGGTCACTGTGGGCACCCCACCACCACCACCATGCACATATACAAGCAGCAGACACATACACCTGACTGAAAATAAAACATCTTTTAAAAAACTTACCAGCAAGGCATATGTGTAAAGTACATATGAAACATCAGTTTTGTGAGTAGACCTGCATTCTGTCCCTAAGATATGTTATTATATGTGTATATATATGTATATTATATATATATATACATATCTGTACACATTCCCAACTCTGACATGTAACACACTTCTAGTCCCAAGTACTTCAAATAAGAGAAACTCCGTCTGTAATAGCTTTACTTACAACTTCTATTATATACTACATGTGTGCATCCCTCAAAATTCATGCTGAAACAGATATGGTGACTCACACCTGTAATCCCTCAGTTGGGAAGTGGAGGCAGGAGGATTGCAAGTTTGAAGTCAGCCAAGGCTACAGAGTAAGAGCCATCTCAAAAAATGTTTTTCCTATGATCTAATTTGATCCCCAGTTCGATGATGCGTAGAGGGAAGCCTCTGGGAGGTCGCTCACCCATGTGTGTAGAGCCCTCCAAAATGGGGTTAGGTCCTGCAGAGATGCCAGACAACTGGTTCATCCTCTTCCTCATGTTAGATAGAAGTCAGCTATCTGGAACCTAGAGGAGGCCCTGCATGAGAACCTGACCACCAGCACACTGGCCTTGACCTTCCAGCCTCCAAGCCTATGAGGAACACAGTGTCTGATGCTTTGGCCACTCAGCCTAGAGGTTGTGAGCCACCATGTGGTTGCTGGGAATTGAACTCAGGACCTCTGGAAGACCAGTCACTGCTCTTAACCGCTGAGCCATCTCTCCTGCCCCGGCTTCTAACTTCTTGGATTGACCAGCTACTAAGTACTCTGGGTCTCTAGTGTGCTCCTAACAATCCCTTTTCATGATTACCAACACACTTAATTGGATATCTTCCTCTAAAGAACCTTCAGATATAAATCTAGTTCCTCCTTTTTTTTTTTTTTTTTTGGTTTCGAGACAGGGTTTCTCTGTATAACAGCCCTGGTTGTCCTGGAACTTGCTCTGTAGGCCAGGCTGGTCTCCAACTCCTGACAATTTCCTCTTTTATGTTTATGGCTGTCTCCCTCTTTCACCTTCAACAGTGAGTTTACAAACACCCTCACACTCCAATTCACACTTCCCATCATTCTTCTCACCACTAATTCCAGGGCCTTTGTGAAGAGCCAGGCAAGTCCTGGATCTCTATTTTAAGAAGAAAATATTTCTCTATTTCTAGAAACCGGGCAGTGGTGGCGCACACCTTTAATCCCAGCACTCAGGAGGCAGAGCCAGCCGGATCTCTGTGAGTTTGAGGCCAGCCTGGGCTACAGAGCGAGTTCTAAGGCAGCCAGAGCTTCACAGAGAAACTCTGTCTCGAAACAAACAAAAAATCTTCACTAGATCTGCCAGGCATGGTGAGGCAGATTTGCTTAACATGTGGGAGGCTGAGGCAAGAGGATCGCCACAAGTTCAAGACTAGCCTGGTCTATCTAACGAGTTCCAGGCCAGGCTGAGCTACAGAGTGAGACCGTGTTTCAAACAACCAAAAGAAAATCAAACAAGTCCTACCTAGTACTTGCTGAGCTTTGATTCTGAAAATGATGGACATCAAGCTCCTCAGAGCACAGTTAATCTTGTTAGCAATGTCTGAATGCTCAGTTAAGACAGTTAAAGTCAGTTACCAAAACTAATCAAAACCTTATTTGAGTTTCCACAGTCGACCTACCTGTACTACTCAGGACCTTTCATTACGATAATAATAGAATGTACTTTGCATTCCGTGGCCTCAAGAAGAGAGTACTCTTAAATTTCTCAGTACTCATGGACAAAACTGTACCAAATAAAAAGGAAATAAGAATTACTCGAGACAGCCAAGGACTGGATTTGCTCAACTCCAGCATTCATTTTTACCACTGATTAAGACATCTGTCACAATTGAAGTCACATACCTAGATGCATCCAGGAACGGTCTGTGGGCCAGGCTGATCCATTCTTCTCTGTTGGATGAATAGTTTGGCTCCCGAGGTGTTTCTCTCATGGTATCCAAATCCACTAAGTAATGGCATTTGCTGATGTCAATCTGAAATGGAAAAGGTCAGCTCTTCATCAGTAATTATGAAGATCCCCGCAGAGTGGGACCCAATTACAGCCCTAAGAATTCCCACAGCGCTGTAAAGGAATAAACACCCTAGCTACCTATGCTTCTTCCACTCTGCTTAACAGCATGGGCTACCACTGAGGCTCCTGGGGACAGAGCATGTACTTGCTCAGACAAGTACATAGGAAGTTGTGGGTGGTCTGCAACTAGTCTATGTTTTTAAGTCTCTCTAGCCCCACAGACACTTATAAAGCCATCTTGAGTGTACAGCCTAACTCTAGAAAACCAGTCTTGTGCTCACTACTGCCCCCTTCATCTATCTTATTCTAGAGGTCTAAAGGGCACGATTAATGCAGATGCGAGTCTAACTCTACTGATGGAGCCAGAGGTGGAATTGCACCTCATCATACAGCAAGATCATGAGCATCTCCTGCAAGAGGTCAACAGAATGGGCAGAAGTGTAAACTGTCTCCACAGCAGGCTCAACACAACTGAGGAACTACAGCAGCAGGAGTGAAGAGCAGGAAAAGTACAGAATATTAGCAGTAGTTGTCCAATTGCTCACAACATGGACACTCCAGAACCTACAGGTCAATATCAATACATTCCATCTTAAAACTGAAAAGGCCTGTTCATCAAAATCACCATTATGAGAGTAAGCCAACAAGCACAGACTAGAAGATTATACACATCAAGCAGTCAAGGTACATAGTATATATATGATGAGCTCCTGTCAATCAGTAAAATAAAAGAAACCATCCAACAAGAAATGGGCAAGCTACTTTAGTAGGTATTTCAAAAATCTCATAATGAAACAAATAAAAAGTGTTCAATTTCACTAGTAAGCAGAAAATATAAAAAAATCACAATGAAAAAAATTACCATAGAAGTCAGGCAGTGTGGTATACACCTTTGATCCCAGGAGGCAGAGGTAGGTGGATCTCTGTGTTCAAGGACAGCCTGAACTACAGACTGAGTTTCAGGATAGCTGGGGATACACAGAGAAACCTTGTCTAGGAAAAAAAAATTAAGACAGAAAATGTTGGCCATAAAGTTTGGTACAATTTTTTTTAGAAAACTATTTGGTAGATCTACCAAAACTGAACATCTGTATTTCCTATGACCTTACAATCACAGGAAACCATCTTAATCCCCAGGTATAATAATATACTCAAGTATAAGATCAATGTATGAGCCGGGCGGTGGTGGCAGGCGGATCTCTGTGAGTTCGAGGCCAGCCTGGGCTACAGAGTGAGTTCCAGGAAAACGTGCAAAGCTACAGAGAAACCCTGTCTTGAAAAACCAAAAAATAAATAAATAAAATAAAATAAAATAAAATAAATCAGTGTATGAAATCATTAATATTCAGTGTCTGACATATTAAAATAATTTCATATAATTCAACCTAAAATATATCTAACAGAAACACCTAGACCATAAGACAAGTTCAAGAATGTCTGAAGTGAGGGTGCAAGAGGGCTCCATAGGTGAGGTGCTTCCCACCAAGCCTGAGGACCTGAGTCCAATCCCCAGGAGCCAAATAGGAAAAGGAGAGAACTGACTCTCTGAAGTTGTCCTCTGACCTCCACATGTAACCCATGGCACATGTGTGCCCACACACATATATACAAGCAGCACATATAAATAAATAAAAGGAAAGAAAGTTTAAAATAAAAACAAAAGCAAGAAAACTATTACTGTGAAGTCAGCAGACTACCTCGGAGATGATGTAGACCTGACCAAGGGAAGCACTGGGAACCTCTGGGTCTGGGTCATTCTACTTTTTGTCTTTTGAAATGGCTTCACAGGTACGCTCTCTTAAAACAACTAGCTGTACACTTACATTTTATATATTTAGGTTATACCTGAGGGAAGGTTTTTCTAGCACACACAGAGCAATCTGGTTTTTACTGGCTTACAGTAAGCTGTTCTTTTCCAACGGCTCCCTCACAGCAATGTTCTCCTTCTCTCTCAGTTGTATTTATATGTCAAAAAGACTTTGGTCTCACATCTGTCTCTACATATGGGCTATTCCTCCAGGGGAAAGAAAGCACACTGAGAATTCACGTCAGGCCCAATTCCATTCCACAGAACTCTCTAAAAATGGTCCTTTGCATAAACACTTCAGGAAGTAGCCTTTTTTCTGTCTGCACACCCACTCTGCAGCTCCTAGGGAATTGTAAGAACATGACGAAATTCTTTAAAGGCTTTCTGATGCCATGCCTCAAAGGAGAACCAGCAAGGGGGAGAGGGCCTGGTGGCCCCCTGCTTGGACTCCTTCCCACTGGGGGTCCAGGCCTGCACGGTTACAATCCCTCACCTCAGCCTGACCTTTCGTGGTCAGGCACACCACAGGTCTAATTATGGAGGTTTGGCTGGGTACAGTCTACTGTAGCTGGAGGTAGTAACTAACTTAGCAGTCAGCCCAGGCTCTACTCATCAAATCGTCCCTAAGGAAATTCTAAGTGAATTAAATTCTAAGTAAAGGTCTTCCACAGACACCAAGGCAAAGCCATATTGAGATAGCAATGCATTTTGTAAACCTTTAACTCTGCCTTACCCTTTGGCAAACAGCTGCTGAAAACCAAAAGCCACGACAAGGGCCTCCAGAAGCAGGGCTTAGGTATGATCAGAGCAGGTTCTTCATTCAAGGGAAGATAACGTTATTAGAAAAGGAACTTCAATGCAGCAGGCTTAGTTTCATTCTGGTCTACATTCTACCACCAATTATGTGTGAGTCGCACTCATTTAAAGTTTTTATATAACTTCTTTGTCTGTAAAATGAACACACTACCACTAACCCCTAAGAGTTGCAATGAAGATCAATGAAATGCGTGAACAGAATTACCAATTCTGAGGAACTCCACCAATAGCTCAAATAATAAAGGGATATTTGACCAGCTCTACAAAATGAGAACCTAACAGGGAAACCTGAAGCAACAGCATCCACCAGCACCAGCCATCCTACTTTCGACTCGGACTGGTGTCTACTGCCAAGTCAAGCTAAACGCAGCATGTAAAATAGAAGGGCTGCAGCCACTGACTATGCCTGACTGAATCAGAAACATCCACTAAATGGTATCCAAATCGATCATCAGGGAGTTGGAGAGATGGCTCAGTAGTTAACAGCACTTGCTCTTGCAGAGGACCCAAGTTGGGTTCCCAGCACCCACATCAGTTACAAAACACATGCACAGACAAATCAAAAATTATATATATAAACTCTACACATGAGAAGGAGGGAAGAAGAGGGGAATGAAGGGAAAGACTGATTTCAATAATCACTTAAAACTCAAG
Source organism: Peromyscus nudipes (assembly GCA_902168325.1). Taxonomy (NCBI): domain Eukaryota; kingdom Metazoa; phylum Chordata; class Mammalia; order Rodentia; family Cricetidae; genus Peromyscus; species Peromyscus nudipes. Next base: position 49,222 of record CABHPH010124399.1, on the reverse strand, counting down.
ACAGTCCCCAAATTACATGTTCTCATAGCACAGAGTGCTTCTCAAAACATTTCATAATTATCATCTATAAATAGTGAAATTTCTATAAACTTTACAAAAAGCTGGAGCCATGACTATCTGATTCACTCTTTTTTTTTTTCTTTTCTTTTCTTTTTTTTTTTTTTTGGTTTTTTGTGACAGTGTTTCTCTGTGTAACAGCCTTGGCCGTCCTGGAACTTGCTCTGTAGACCAGACTGGCCTCGAACTCAGATCTGCCTGCCTCTGCTTCCTGAGTGCTGGGATTAAAGGCATGGGCCACCACCACCCAGCTAGCTGATTCACTCTTATATTCCAAAACACTACAAAGCACACAGCAGGTGTCTTGTAAATGCATATTTAACAAACGAACAGGAAAAAAAAAAGCATCTTAAGAGGAGGAGAGGGAGAAGGAAACCAGAGGAGGGCCGGATATGGTAGCATATGCCTGTAAGTCCAGTTCGGGGCTGAGGCAGGAGGATCAAGAGTTTGAGACTACACTGGGCTATAGCCTGAGGTCCTGTTTCAAGAGACTCCCATCCCACACCCCTGAAAAAGTGAAGGAGAAAGAGATGAAAAGATGTGAGAATGAAAGAGACCATTTGAGAGGAAGGGATGTGCATACTAGGAAACAAACTCCAGGCCTACAGAAAGGCTGTGAGAAGCCGAAAGACTGAGCAAAGGTGACCCCTGAAACGGCCAACATTATACCAAGTGTATTTATCTCCACTACAATGTTGTGTGAGGACAAGGAAAGAACAGCCCAACCCCCTCCTTTCAGTGTCATCCCGATGTCCATCCAGCACCTGAGCCAACCCCCCAAGTCCTAAAACAGGAAGGGTATGAACTTGCATTCAGGCATGCACCAGCTGGAAACAACAGTGACGCACACACTGTAAAAATAGAGATCTCTGTCGAGGGCCAGGGCAAAGTTCAGGGAGGATCACAGAGAAAGCATCTCCACAAATACCACAGACCTTATTTCTCTAATGTCACTCAAGATGCTCTAGTAACCAAATGCAGAAAAAAACTGTAGGAGCGTAAGAGAGCAATGTGACAATCTCTGGAAACCACATGTCTGTACTATCATATCCAAGACAAGCATTAAAGCTGAAAAAACACTAGACATTTTCCCATAGCTAAAATTCAGTACCGAGGCTGCCCCATTCAACAATGGCTGACATGAGCTATTAATACTTAACCTCTGAAAAAGAATGTCTTTCCAAACACACAATATCTGATTAATGTCTCCTCATATGCCTCTGTAAGCAACTGCAGTGAGACCCAGGACTTATAGCTCAGTCCTCCAAGCTCTGTAAAGAGAGGATTGGGTTTTCCTGGGTCAGCATTATCCCCCTGATACCTGATACCACACCTGGCAGGTCCTAAGCATCTACAAGGCCATGTGGCAGGAAACAATGGTCACCATGGTCACCACTGCGCCAGCGAGCTCAGTCACCACAAACACCTAGACATTCAAGACTAAAAGCCATCTCCTGTGCTGAAGAGACCTTTCCCAGGCTTCTAACCCTGGGAGGCAATCTAGTCCCTCCACGATATCCTACAACAAAGATCAAATCATACTATCATAAATCTAACAAACATCTCTGGTTAATAAAATAAGTTCAAGGTCCAGTAAACTGACGACCAGTTTTGAATGAGGCTAGAAAAATCCACTGTAACAAGACTCGACTTCTTAGAAATTTTACAGAACAGAAAATTAAGGTAAGTAGTTAGCATCATCAATTTAAAGACTTACAAATTCTACCACTGGTATCCTAACACACAGCTCCACTCAGGTATTAGTGGGCACCTGATACTGAGAATGGGCCTAGAGAATCCAAGGAAACAGAGAATCAAAATCGGATTGAAGAGCAAGCGCCTGCTCCAAGAGAATTACCTGGAGCAGGAATGGGTGGTGCATACCTGCAATTCCAGCACTTGGAAGACAGGGAGATCAGGAGTCCAAGGCCAGCCTCAGCTAGTTAGTAAGTCTGAGCCAGCCTGAGCTACATTATATCTTGTTTCAAAACAAAAGGAAAAAAAGAATCTGAAACTAGACTATTGATGAAGACAAAAAAAAAAATTCCTCCCAATCCTGGAGGCTAAGCAGTCCAAAAGCAAGGCCACGGTGCTACGTCTGGAGAATGCTTTCCTGCAGGCCTCTCAGGCAGAAGGCATCACACATCCCAACAGCAACTGAGGTCCAAATTCACCCTTTTATACAAATCAGCTCCCTTGTGAACAACTGTGACCTGCCCATGAGGTGGTACCCCACAACCCAAACATCTTCCATTGGCTCCATCTCCCAGCACCACTGTCGAGGATCAAATTGGAATATGAACTCAAACATTAACCCAAACTCTACACAGATGCCCCTTGATTTTGTCAGCTCTCAGATGAGATATTAGAGACAACCCAGTGCAGTTCTCCAGCTCGCAGGAGTCTGTGCATGTGAAGGCCTTCTCTAAGGTGTCTTTTTTATTATAAGAAATAGGAAGCTAAGAATGCAGCCCAGTGATATGACATTTGACGTGATTAAGACCCTACGCCAGAGCCTCAAGACCAAAAAGAAGGAAAAACAACCAAAAAGCCGAACCAACCTGCCTGCAACCCCTGTCCGCAGGAGGCTGAACCAGGAGGAGTGTGAGGCTGAGGACAGCTCACACTACAAAAGCCCATCTCCATGGAAGAAAAGAGGGGAGGAAAAGCAGGAATAGATGGGAGGAGAGGGAGGAGGAAGAAAGGGAGAGAAGGAAACAGTTTTGCATACACTTTACCAGATCTTACCGTATTTGGCTCAATACATCTTATTTAAGCCCAGTGTTTCTACTGTGTCAGGAAAGAGGACAGCCAAACACCCTATCCTATCACTTACCCTCAGAGGTCTTACCACCTCTTCAAAGGGTTTAAAAGACAATGAGAGCCTTCTCAAGTCTAGAAAGGAAACAATTCCATTGCTAAAGGCATATACTTGTCAAGAGGTCGAGGCAGTAGGATCAGGACTACAAGGCTCCCTTTGCTGCACAGCGAGTTTGAAGCCGGTCTGGGTTCCAAGAAACTGTCTCAAAAGACAAAACACGACATTCTAGATTTTTATAGCGCTTCCTCAGTGTCAAGCATTCTACCAACAAAATGTATGACTTGAGAGAGGGACTAGAGCAGATCAGACACACCGAGCACAGACACCTGAGTCTCCAGGGGACTGAAAAAGGGGAGGAACATGGCTGCTGCAGTGACGTGGTTTGGGAAAACACAGACAGAGACTGTGAAATCTGAAAATACTGGAATTCAGATCTGTGAAAGGCAGGCAGGAAGCTTACACTGGATGTTCAGAGGCACTATAGGAAGAGGGACATTTCCCCTCAGCAAAGCTTTAGCAAGAGAGAGAAGGCAGACTTCTATGGTGAGCTCCTAAGACATACATGACCTGGTATGATACAAAAATGTAGTTAAAACAGAGATTTGGCCAGGCAGTGGCCTTTAATCCTAGTACTCGGGAGGCAGAGGCAGGTGGATCTCTGTGAGTTCGAGGCCATCCTGGTCTACAGAGTGAGTTCCAGGACAGGCACCAAACTACACAGAGAAACCCTGTCTCAAAAAACCAAATAAACAAACGAGATATGGACAACAGACAGCAGATGCTGGAGGGGCCTTGGCTTCCTACCTTACTCACTGGTGCTATGTTGGAAAGTCATCTTGGGGAGGTCTTACCATCAAATTGAATGACTGAAGGGAACAGAGGCCCTTGTATTTTTACATCTGCAAATCCCAGTGGCCACTCTTCTCCCCTGGCTAAGTGAATAGCCACCCTGAGAGTATGGATCCAGGAAATCAGTTACAGGTGGACACTAATTCTGACAACACATCTATATGGGAGAGAGTATCCATCATGCTTCCACTTGGGAAGGGCAGAAGAAACCAACTGTGTGTGTATACAAGTGGAGCCTGGGACAGAGACCGGAAGCACCAG
>CABHPH010124399.1:29867-45224 GCA_902168325.1 Peromyscus nudipes | reverse complement strand
TGTGTGTGTATACAAGTGGAGCCTGGGACAGAGACCGGAAGCACCAGCAGGGCAGAAGAAACCAACTGTGTGTGTATACAAGTGGAGCCTGGGACAGAGACCAGAAGCACCAGCAGGTCATCCAGTACTTGAGTCTCACTCCCGCGCCATCCCCAGGGCCATCTGTTCTGCTTGGATCATCTTCTCTCTTAAAGCCCCAGAGACATTAGGTAGAAATGCAACCTCTGCCCAGCTGTATCTCACATCCACATATGCACTGGCCTAGCACCTCTGGCACAGTGAGTATCTAACCAGATAGTCCTCAGGCTGGACCAGTGGGATCAAGCTGAAGGATTTCTGAACATGCTGTACTGTGGTCTGTGGGCAAGACCACCAGCATGAATTCAGGCCAACAGCAGCTGTCCAAGGTAGTCACTGTCTTAACCCATAAGCCAGTGCACAAAGCAGGGTGGAGCTCTGCCTCCTTAAAGCCTTTTCTTGTTTGACCTGTTCAGAACCGAGAGAGAAAAGGATTCACACAGTCCTCCACACTCCTCCTAGTGAACTTCAACACAAGAAGCCCAGGAAAAAGCAAAAGCAACAAGTAACTACTAGCTGGACTTTTTCCTCAGTTCATTTACTGATGGATTATAAAAATTGCATGGGAGATACCTTAGTTCATCCTTCCAATAAACATGCCTGTTGACCTGGACCTCCAGCATCTCCACATTCCACAGAATGGGTTGTCTATCTTCATCCCACCTCATGGAGAAGATGATCTCAAGGGTCACAGAAAGTTATTCACTTCCGTAAAGTGTTTCTTTTTTTTTTTTTTTCTCTTTTTTTCCTTTTGGTCTTTTTGAGACAGGGTTTCTCTGTGTAGTTTTGGTGCCTGTCCTGGATCTCACTCTGTAGACCAGGCTGGCCTTGAACTCACAGAGATCCTCCTGACTCTGCCTCCCAAGTGCTGGGATTAAAGGCGTGTGCCACCACCGCCCGGCCGTAAAGTGTTTCTAAACAGTATAGATCTCATGATCAGCTCCTCCAAGCAGATGATGCCAATTTTACCAAAAGATTGAGCAATCAAAGGGTTAAATGTCAAGGCAATTTGATTCTTATTGATTTTTGCCATAACCATCTTGCAGATCAGCTCATTACTGACCTCAGATTGGGGCAGTCTCATGCATCCCTCAGCATCTTAACTAAAGCCCTTAACAAAGGTGCCGATGAGTGTCTGGCATGGGCAGAGAAGCTGCAATACCTCATGGATCTTTGGGCTTACACAGTTGATAGATATGATAGACTGATAAATGATAGATTGACTGGTAGATGATAGACTGACAGACTGACAGACAGATAAATGATAGATAAGAGATAGATGAATAGATGATAGATGAATAACTGATTGATAGATGATAGATTTATTGATAGATGACAGATGAATAGATGATAGATAGATGAATAGATGATTAACAGATTGATAGATAGATGATAGACAGATTGATGGATAGATGATAGATATTAGATGACAGACAGACAAGCACAGTGGCAGATTTTGCTGACAAATGACAATTTGGGTTCTGCAGAGCCACAGAAGTTGCCAGCTGTCCTTGCCATGCTCTCCATTCGGGTCTCCGTCCTGCACATCTGCCTATTCCCCGTGAAGGTGCTGGCTAGCTCTTTTGGAGAGAAGCTTCTCTCCCAGGCCTTTACTGCACTTCACCTTTGACTGTGAAATTCCTCTCCTTTTCTTAAGCATCTTGGCACAGCAGGAACCTTCTTTCTCTTCTGGACTTGTTCTTCCTGCCCTGCTGCACATTGTTTCTTTTCTCTCACTTTATTTCTCCTAACTTCATCTCACAAACTTTCTTTCATATTTTGCTGCTTCTCTCCCCCTCCTTTCTGTTGTTTCATTATTAATACTTACCTTTAAATTTTTTCCACTTCCTACCTTACTCTTTATGATTGTAGCTTCTCCCTTTACAATTCTTATTGGGGACATAGTTGTTATTCCCAAGTGTCTTTATTTTATTAAGTACCCCATTTGTTTTTGTTGGGGAGGAGGGTTGCATTGCTACTGCAGTCTGCTTACTTTTCCCAACATAGAAGTGGGGACTGACCACACCAAGGGAACCCACAAAAAAACAAAAACAAGCTGGGCGTTGGTGGCGCACGCCTTTAATCCCAGCACTTGGGAGGCAGAGGCAGGCGGATCTCTGTGAGTTCGAGGCCAGCCTGGGCTACCAAGTGAGTTCCAGGAAAGGCGCAAAGCTACACAGAGAAACCCTGTCTCGAAAAACCAAAAAAAAAAAGAAGTGGGAAAAAAAAAAAAAAAAAGAAAGCAAAACAGGATGAGGTGTCCACCCCAATAAACAAACCATAACATAGAAACACAAAATAAGAAAACAGGAGGCAACATGACTCCTCCAATATATACCTAACTCTCCAAGAACCCAAAGAGATCAAAATTGCTGAAATATTGGACAAAGAATTCAAAAGTAATTTTTAAATAGCCAATTACCTCAAAGAAGACACAAATAAATAAAGTAAAGAAATAAATTCAAGAATGAGATGAGAAAGTCAGCAAAGAAACAGAACTGGGGAGGGTGTCCTCAATATCTAAAAGGAAAACCCCAAAGGAAAGCAGTCCTGTGGACCAATCAGGAAGGGAACAAAGAAAAACCCCAAAGGAAAGCAGTCCTGTGGACCAATCAGGAAGGGATCAGAGAAAAACCCTAAAGGAAAGCAGTCCTGTGGACCAATCAGGAGAAAGGAGGAAGTCCAGGGGTCAGAGACTACAGACAAGGGGGAGAAATTAGTAATTCAGAAAGCAACACAGGGCGGGCTGGAGAGATGGCTCAGAGGTTAAGAGCACTGGCTGTTCTTCCAAAGGTCTTGAGTTCAGTTCCCGGCAACCACATGGTGGCTCACAACCATCCGTAATGAGATCTGGTGCCCTCTTCTGGCGGGCAGGGGTACATGCAGACAGAACGCTGTATACATAATAAATAGATAAATAAATAAATAAATAAATAAATAAATAAATAAATAAATCTTTAAAAAAAAAAAAAAAAAAAGAAAGCAACACAGAAAAGTTAAAAACTATGACAACTTCTAGAGCTTCTAGAGTGTGGTTAAAAGCAAAGCCTGAGGCTGGGGGCCACTGGTTCTAAGAGCATGGGCTGGCTGCTCTTCCAGAGGACCTAGGTTCTGTTCACAACATCCATATCAGACAGCTCATAACCACCTCTAACTCCAGTTTTAAGGGATCCAACACCCTCTTCTGGCCTCTGATGGCACCTACACAAAAGTGGTACACATAAACTCATACAGTCATACACATATAACATAAAAAAGAATATTAAAAAACAATCAGCCGGGCGTTGGTGGCGCACGCCTTTAATCCCAGCACTTGGGAGGCAGAGGCAGGCGGATCTCTGTGAGTTCGAGGCCAGCCTGGGCTACCAAGTGAGTTCCAGGAAAGGCACAAAGCTACACAGAGAAACCCTGTCTCGAAAAACCAGAAAAAAAAAAAAATCAAAACCTAAAATCTTTGGTATAGAGGATGGATAGACTAAAGGCACAAAAGACCTATTCAATGGAATTATAACAGAAATTTAGGGAGAGATACGAACATCCAAATACATGAGAAATGTTTGTTTTTTATCTTGTTTCTGCTCTGGTTTATTTGGACTATTCTATGTCATATTCTAGTTATTCTTGGGAGGAGAAGTGTGATACAGATAACCCAGTGAGGGCTGAGCACCCTGCAAGCTCTTAGTCTCTGCATCTTGACCACTCTGTGGGTCTCTGTGTTAATGGCCGTCTACTGCTGTGGGATGGTCTGTATGTCAAACATGTTGCTTATTGGTCAATAAATAAAACACTGATTGGCCAGTGGTCAGGCAGGAAGAAGTATAGGCGGGACAAGGAGGAGAGAATTCTGGGAAGTGGAAGGCTGAGCTGGAGACACTGCCAGCCGCCACCATGACAAATAGTATGTGAAGATGCCGGTAAGCCACAAGCCATGTGGCAAGGTATAGATTTATAGAAATGGATTAATTTAAGATATAAGAACAGTTAGCAAGAAGCCTGCCACGGCCATACAGTTTGTAAGCAATATAAGTCTCTGTGTTTACTTGGTTGGGTCTGAGCGGCTGTGGGACTGGCGGGTGAGAGAGTCCTGATTGTGGGCCAGGCAGGAAAACTCTAGCTACAGTCTACTGCTGAAAGAAGCTTCTCTGATAAGGGTGGGAGATGCACTAATCTGAGGATAGTGTCAGTCATTAGGAGTCAGCTTAATACTATATCCATATATAGCAGAATAGTAGTAGTAGGTTCCTCCCGAGGCCCATGACCTACCCAGTCACAGGTTCTTGGCCCCATGCCCAGTCCCGGCATGAGCGCTGTCTTGTGAAATGGGCTTTAAATCCAATGAAGGTCACTACTCTAACATTTGTGCCAGGATCGCACCTCAGGGCATGTCTCACCAGGCCACTCACTGTGGTCCCCAGCATTCAGATCTAGATAAGACTACTGAATACTCCCCCAGTAGTGTGCAGAGCACCCCGGAAGGGAATTTTTAAATTCCTAGGATCAAATTAAAATGAAAGTACCACTATCAGAAAAATGAAAGATACAGCAAAGGCAATTCTAAGAAGGAATTTTACAGCCACAATCACTTACATTAAAACACCAGAGAAATCACAAATAAAACAGTCTCATGATACAACTCAATGTTCCAGAAAGTAACAGGCCAAATCAAAAGTCAGTACACTGAAAGAATATCAGTCTAAATGAATAAAATGGAAAATAGAAAGGAAATGGAAAACAGAAAGGACCAATAACACAGAGTTGGGATCTCTGCAAAGAGAAGATGGACCAGTCATTAGCCAAACCAATCAAAAGGAAGAAGAATATTCAAACTAATAAAATTGGACTAAAAAATGAAAGACTGGGGCTGGAGAGATGGCTCAGTGGTTACGATCATTCTGGGAGCAATGACTTCTGTGACTCCCTTTTGTTTCTGCCACCCCACAAGGCTTTGAAGCGCAGTACCAGGGATGGAACGCAGGGGTTGGTGCATTCTAGCCAAGTGCTCTGCTGCTGAGCTACCCACTCAAGGCCTCATTTCATCATCAGCTCCAACTACATGTTAAAGCCAGGCACAGACTGGCTGCAGTTTTCCTGTCCCCGCCCCCCCACAGCTTTGTTAACTACATATTAGTCGACCAAATTTTTAAATCCACAAGCAAAAATTTACCGCATTGTAAAAAATATAAACTCACAGGTAAAAATTCACCCAATCATTACAAATTACAGAAACATCAATATCTAAATGTCAACACAATGGATAGTATGGAAATGCTTCTGACATAATTTTGAATGCTGTTCAATTAAGTTTTTTTTTTTTTTAAGATTTATTTATTTATTATGTATACAGAAGAGGGCGCCAGATCTCATTACAGATGGTTGTGAGCCACCATGTGGGTGCTGGGAATTGAACTCAGGACCTCTGGAAGAGCAGTCAGTGCTCTTAACCTCTGAGCCGTCCCTCCAGCCCCTTAATTAAGTTTTTAGTACATTCCAATGTTGTTATAGCACAAATATAGCAGTGGGAATCCACCTGCTTTGATTACCAAGAATGGTAACAATCAGCCAGGAAACCAACAGCGTAATTAATTTTCTCCTCAACTAAGGACACAGGAAGGTCAGTAGGAATGATGAGAGAAAAATAAAGAGGAAGAAGGATCTTGATTATTTTTGTTTATTGATAAATATAGTATCGGCTACAAGTACCTGGCACAAATGAAAAGAGCTCCAAAAAAATTAGAAAGTAATGCTCAGCTACTTCTGCTTGTGAGCCACGGTGCATTTAAGAATGACCGACTACGGCATGAAAACACCAAGTAAGAGGTGTGAAAACCCGAGAGATCCTGACACCAAAATCCTCATCTAGGACTAACCTTTGCCAAGTTACAATGACCCTGAGCCTCAGTTCCTTCACCCACAAAATGAAGAAAGCACAGGATTCACACCTTAAGTTCCCTTCCACATCCCTAAGTGACTGCCTAAATGGAACAGCAAAGATAGAGGATAAAGTCAGGAGAGCTTTGACTTGACAAACGAGGCCTCCATTAGTTTTTAAAGCTTTTGCATTTATTGACATATTTACTTGGAGAGTGCACAGAGAGGTCAATCTGCAGGGGTCAGGTCTCTCCTCCCTCCAGGGTCTGGAGATGGAATTGGGGTCATCATGCTTGGTGGCGTATGGCAAGTAAAGACCCACTGAATCATCTCACTAACATAGTGCTTCTGTTTTAATACTCATTTTGAAAACAAATTCATACCAACACAATGAATATAATGAGGGCTATTTAAGCATAATTTAATTATTACATTTTCTTATGCTTAAGGAATGCTAGGTAAATGCAGAAAGCTGCATATAGTTGAACCAGTCGGTGCAGGGATACACAAAATGCACAAAACTCGCGGTAAGTCATCTCCAGCTCCCTCAGCTATGGGGGATGAGCTCCTCATTGACTGCCTCTGGTGCTGTGTCAGGATTCACATGAGCTTTCACTGCTCCACAGATGCTGCTATCTCTCCTGCACTCCTCAACTTATGGAAGACAACCCATTAGGGAGTATATACCTTTAAACATTAACAAACGTAACACTGGGCTGCATGTTTATTGGGATCGTATCACTTTTCCTTTGGAGACAGGGCCTCATGTATCCCAGGTTGACCTTAAATGTGCTAGGTAGCCAAGGATGACCCATCCTCTTGCCTCCACCTTCCAAGTCACCAAAGTGTATCACCATGAAGTGCTAGGGATCAAACCCAGGGCCTTGCAGACACTAGACAAGCACTCTACCAATGATCTTTTATTAACAGTGTTTTATAGTGTGGCCCTAATCCCATTCCCCATAAACTTTGTGGGTTTTACTTTACAATGACACTTAGCTATTCTACACCAGAATTGTAACAGAATTGTAGCTATTGCTGTTTGGGGGGGAAACTTATTGACCAATCTACTTCTTCCAACGATAACACACGAGCAAGCACCCAGCAACTCCATTTGATTTACAGATCAAATCAAAGTCAGAGAAACCCTTTTCTCTGAGCTTCCTCAATAGTTGTCTTCTCCAATGCCTAGCCACTGTCTGGTAAGTCTAAAATCAGATCCCAGACTTAAGAGCTGGAGAGTTATTTGCTTTGAAATAGGGAACAAAAATCTGAATTTGTCAAGAAAGGCAATACTAACATGTCTTTTAAACTCAGAACTAGTTTCTAGCAGAAATCTTGGCATGGTCCACTAGTAAGTCTACTTTTTAGTAATGGATGAAAAAATGACTTCTGCAATACAGCTGTAACAGTGCACTAGAAACCACAGTTCCTTTGCAACACCCCTAATTCCTGATAAACTCAGGCGAGGACAGAGGGAGGACAGAGGGACAGTGAAGTAACAGGAGCCACAGACCTTCCCTAGTTTCCATGCAAGATAGAAATAGGAAGGACCGAACTACTTATCCTAGACTGCCAGCAGACTAAAACCCGTCACCGACAGCCAGTGAGCTGAAAAGCACAGTGCTACAAGCTGTGTGTGGTGGCACACTCCTATAACCCCAGCAGTTCTGAGTTCCATGTCAGGCTGGGCTACACAGCAAGATCCTGTCTCAAAAATGCAAACAAGAGCCAACACCGTCAGCAGATAAATGAACTTGCTGGTAAGCCTAACGACCTACGTTCGATACCCAAGACCCACATGGTGAAAGGAGAAAACCAACTCCCAAAAGCTGTCCTCTGACCTCTACATGGGAACATACAAATGGAGACTAAATTAAGTAATCACGTAAAAAATGTAAATGCAAACAAATGCCCTACTAGTTACCATGCTCTGCAAAGACGGTAACAGAACGGTGCCACGTTGCTATAGGAACTGTGACTGCCACCAAAAGGAACAAGCACAAGAGAAGGAAAGCGTGTGCTTCCATAAATTAGTTGTTCGGCTATTACAGTCAGAATTCTGGCACTATTTCTTAAATAATTAGACATGACTAAAAACTTCAAAAAGAAATGATATTTTTGTTTATATCTAAAGAAACACACACACACACACACACACACACACACGAAGAAAAAGTGAAAGGGCCCTCAAAGATTGCTCAGCAAGTGAAGGTCTTGCTGTACAAGCCTGACAACATGAGCTTATGCGCCAGAACCCATGCAAAGGTAGGAGGGAACTAACGGCACAAAGTCCTCTGACCACCACACAGTGGGCAATATATAAAAGCTTGAAAAGGTAAAGGAAAAAACAAAACACCACAACAGTAACAGTGATGGTAACTGGAGAAGGAAAGGATGTTTTGTTCTTGGCCATCGCTGTCATTATTTCACACAATGAATGGGTATTGTTTTTATTGTCTGAGGAAAACAAATCTCTCTTTAAGTAGCTAGCTCCAAGAGATGAATCTCTAGTCTCAGCTCATATGGAATTAGCAATAAGCCATCAACTGTTCCCACGGATTTCCAAAGGTCCAAAGAGAACAGCCTGGCTTTGGAAGGCACTTTCCCTACCACACAAGAAGCCCACTGAAGGGGGCAGCAGGGCTTCGGTAAGAAACTCTCAACTGCAGGAGCACAGATGAGCACAGGGCTGGTACCAAACACCCTGTCCTTGCCTTTAACAGCCAGCATTTTGTGACTCCTACTGGAACTACGAAAATCTCCCCCCTCTAGGGTAAAGCTAATGTAGAGTCAATCAAATGTAGCAATGTCTGATAGTAGGAAACATGAAATGATCTAACCAGAGACAACTACTATAAATTTTATATCCAGCTTTCTTTCAACATTATCCCAATGGTGAAGATACATCATCTAGGTCCCTAATTCATTCCCCCATCATCTAAAGTTTCATTTCTCATGGTTTCAATAACCTTCACAGACAGAATATTCCAGAAATAAAAAATTCTTTTTATTTTATTTTATTTTTTAGTTTTTGGTTTTTCAAGACAGGGTTTCTCTGTGTAGTTTTGGTGCCTGTCCTGGATCTCACTCTGTAGACCAGGCTGGCCTCAAACTCACAGAGATCCGGCTGGCTCTGCATCCCAAGTGCTGGGATTAAAGGCGTGTGCCATCACCACTCAGCTTGAAACAAACAATTCTTAAAGTGCTCAACTATACACTAAGTATGATAAAAGTCTATTATGATGAAACCTCACAGTCCTGCTGAGCATCTGAATCATCTTTGTGTTCAGTATATCCAAACGATATACACTACCAGCCCGTTAATCATACAGTAGTATCTTGGTTATCAGAACCATTATCATAGCACATTGGTGCTCATGCTCAAGGAACTCTAATTTTACTTAGCAATGGCTCCATAGCACAAAGGAAATGATGTTGATAATTTGGATATTGCAAAGAGAAGCCAAAAAGTATTTCCTTTAAGTAAAACAAGCAAATTCTCAACTTATTAGAAAAGAAAAAATTTCTATGCTAAGGTTACTAAAATTTATAGTACAATGAAATATTTTGAGAAAACATAATCACATAATTTTATTATAGTATACATTTATAATTTTATATTTTGTTACTGTTAAATTTTTTACAGGGGGTGGGGAGTTCAAGACAGGGTTTCTCTGTGTAGAGAACTGGAACTCACTCTGTAGTTCAGGCTGGCCTCAAACTCAGAGACCTGTCTTGCCTCTGCCTTCCCAGTGCTGGGGTTAAAGGTGTACGCCACCACACCTGGCTGTTGATGAACTCGGAACATGCCTAATTTGTAAATTAAAGTTTATCACAGGTGTATTTCCAGAAAAATCATAGCACATCCAGAGTTTCAGAAATTTACTGGGATCTCTGGATAAGGAACTGGCAAAGGCCAGGCATGGTGGTCCGCCATTAATCCCAGCAACTGAGAGGCAAAGGCAGGTGGATCTCTGAGGCCAGCCTGGTCTACATAGAGAGTTTCAAGACAGCCAGGGCTGCATAATAGAGAAAGCCTGTCTCAAAAAACAAAAAATAAAGAGAGAGCGACTGGCAGAGTGAGACTAACTGTAATTACTACAGTAACAGCAGCAGGCTAGCTACTAGGTTTACAAGCCTATCCTATACACTGTGGTGAATACACAGGGGACAAGGGTAGTCACCCCCTTGGAGCAGTCAGGCACTCATGAGGAAAGACATAACAAACAAATTAGAATGCACAGGTAACATAAGAGAAGGCAGGCCAGTAACTGAGTGACTGCAGCCAAATCCGTCATGCACTAACAGACAGCCTACTAAACACAGATGAGCGTGTTCACTCTCATGGAAGAGAATTCTGAAAGCATGAGGTGGGAGACTAGTACTTCAGGCATGGTCACCAACACAAAGACACTGATAAGGAAAAGACAACAGCATGGATAAACAAATCAAAACTAGGTTGAGATTAGTAATAGAAGGAAGGAGAAGATCTGGGCAGATTATAATTTCTGTAAGGGATCCTTCATCAGAGGAAGAGCATTTGTGAGAGAAGCCTCAATACCAGACACTATGCTAAATGACAGGTTTCTGGGGGTGTAGCCCAGTCCAGCATACAGCAGACCCTGGGTTCGATTCCCAGTACTACAGACACCAGGTTGCTCACACAAGAGAGAGCCTCACTCTCTGAAGGTCAGCTTCAGAGGACAACTGTACGTTTCAATATGCTGTATCTTGAGTATATGACACAAGAGAACCCAAATTAAATATATTGACATTTAAGCTATTACCTATTTAATAATTTGCCAAAAAATAGTGCTTTCCAACCATTTTACCAAATGGTCTTTCATTGTCTATGAATTTTATCCTATAATTTTTATTTATCATTTTATTTTATCACTTTAAATTTTTTAATTATATATTTATTTATGTGCGTGTCAAGGGAGTACACAAACTCACACAGGCACCACGTTGTGGAAGTCAGAGGACCACACAATGCCTTCACCACTAAGCCATCTCCAAGTCCAGCCCTCACCTTTTTTAACCAGGGATTCTACCAGTATCAAATGTCAACACTGTTATCTTTCAAAACAGACAAATAAAATTCACATGACTCCAGAGTGTGTGAAGACAAGTAGGTAGAAGATCCTGGCACTGACAGGGATTGCTCCATGGGACTGACTTACTATGAAACAGCTTTTCTGAGTGTCTCTGTGCTAAAAGCAGAACAGAGCAAAGCTAGGTCAAAGGTAACCTGGTCACTTAGAAGTTCCCCGCCAAGTATTTCAATAGACCAAGGAATGATATGAGTTTTAGTATACCTAAAAAGACAGTTCAAGACTCTCAGAAAAATCTCCAGTCCCCTCAAAGCTTTGTAAGTTAACTGTATTATATGCTTTACATAGAAAATGAAGCATGCTTTGGAAAGAAATGACACCATTCACTCCTTCCACACATGCATTATCTCATCTTTCACTCTCAAGAAATCATTTTCTGAGATGCTCGTCTGGTCAGTGCTCCAATGTAACCTGCCTAGAGATCTAGGGTGACTTTTTCTCTGGGCAGCAACAAGAGAAGATTGTCAGCCCTTACGTATCTGGAAGGCTCCTCTTGGTTCTGGTCATTCATGTGAGCAGGAACAGTCCGGGTGGCCAGTGGTCCCTCTGCAAAAGGCTTTGGTAGCTGACCTCTGAACTCTGATGGAATGAACTGAAGTTGCCAACTGTCAGAAACACAAACGAGAAGAATGAGAAAAACACAAAGCAATCATGTTGCTAAACAGACTTTGGAAACAAACAACCCTTCACCCCAAATCACGAGGAAAACCTTTCACTTGAACAAAACATGATTTCTGCTAAAACTTCAACCAGAAGCAGAGGCAGAGGTCACAAGTCGGTTTGAAATCAAGAAATTGCAACTAAAGGTCTCTCAATCCCTTTACTCAAGTCTTGGCTTCGAAACTCTCAACTAGACAGTCAACCACAGAACAATGGGAGTGTTAACATGTTACTATCTCGCACACAATGAAAGACTTAAAGCCAACTCATCAGGTGCACAGAAAAAGATGGCAAACACACTAGGAAAATACTATTTTGGTGTGAATAATCCTCAAAAGGTCTTTCAGCTATGAATCGATCTGGAATATAAAAGTCAAAGGCCTAGCTCACCATTTAAAAGACAAGTTTATGACTGATACAAAAATCTTCATTATGTTAAAAACAAAACAAAATATTACCAGGTGAGGAACTGCCGAAGTCAGCAACATTACTCATCTTAACCTGACTTTTTCACTTAAAATGGACCAAATAAGAAAAACACACAAGTCCGTGGTAATATGTTACCACATCTAACAAAGTAAAAAGGCTGCCACCGTATATCTCAACCACAGCTCTCCCTGCTGCCTATGGATCGGTGTGGAAATTTACTACTGCATGGAAAAAACCTCCTTTCTAAATCCATTCTTCTTGCCAGGGTCTCTACACCACTGTGAGAAGTGTTTTAGTGTCCACTGCAGAATGATAAATATGTGCCCTCAAGAGGAGGGGCCTGGGTGAGGAGCTTGCTCTGCAAGGATGAGGACCTGGGTTTGGAACTCCAACACCCAAACAAAAGCTGGTGGGGCAGTGCACACCTGTAACCCCAGCACAGCACTGAGGACACACAGGAAGATTCTGGAAGGATTGCTAGTTGAAACCCCGGGCTCCAGGTATAGTAAGGAGAAAAACCCTGTCTCAAAAACTAGAGTGGAGCCGGGCATGGTGACACACATCTTGAATCTCAGGACTCAGAGGCAGAGGCAGGTGGATCTCTGAGTAAGAGGCCAGCTTGGTCTATGCAGCAAGTTCCAGGCCAGCCAGGGTTACACAGTGAGACCGTGGCTCAAAGGAAAATAAATAAACAAATAAGGCAAAGAGCAATAGAAGATGATACATGACATCAACCTCTGGCCTCTACACATGAACATGCACACACACACACACACACACACACACACACACACACACACACTACTAGTAGAAGCCCAGGGACAAACCATTTTACAAATCCTTACACACCTGTGACTAGGAGACGTGCAAAGCATATACCTAGACACACTCTGTTTATGAAAAAGAGAGGCAGGTACACAATGCAGATTCTGTAGGAGTCTAAGAAGACCAATTATTCAGTAATTCCTGTAAAAACTCCAAAGAGGGCTGGGAAGACAGTCCAGTGTCTGAGTTCAATCCCAGAACCCATGTGAAAAAGCCAGTTGTGGTGAGGTGTACTTACAATAGCAGTGCTGGGCAGGCAGAAACAGAAGACCCCAGGGTCTTGCTAGCCAGCCAGCCAGTCAGCCTAGCCTAACTGGCAAGTCCTGATCATGAGAGACCCTGTGGACATGCCTGGGGAACGACACCCAAAGGTGACCTCTGGGCCTCCATACACATTTACACATGGGTGCATGTGTCCCAAATATACACACATATACATACACCTCCAAAGAAAAAATTAAACCCTCCAAAACAAATCCTAACACAATCTTGCCATAGAATTGCTACTTTTTATGTAAACTGCTGGGAAATAAGGCTGAAGAGATGACCCAGAAGTTAAGAGCACTTGCTCTTCCTACAGAGAACCTGAGTTCAGTTCCCAGTATCCACATGGAAGCCAACTACTATCTAACTCCAGTTTCAGAGGACCTGATGCTCTATTCTGGCCTAGGTGGGCACCAGCCACGCATGTGGTACACATAAACACATGCAAGCAAAACACAGATGCACATAAAAAATAAGTCAATCTTTTAAAAATAAATAAATAAAATGCTGAGAATTAGGGACTGGAGAGATGGTTTAGTGGTTAAGAGTGCAAGCTGTGCAAGTCTGAGGGCCAGAGCTCAGAGGCCAGCACCCACATTAACACACCAGGTATCCCATACATGCCTGTAACCTCAGCACCGAGGCGGGCAGAGACAGTAGGATCCCACTGGGGCTTGCTGACTTCCAACCTAGTGGGAAAAGAAAATGGAGGCAGCAAGCTCCCGGTACAGGGAGAGACTCTGCCTCAAAGGAACAGGCAGAGAGTGACACAAGAGGGCACTCTATGCCCACCTCTGACATTTTTGTGCACACATACCATACCCACATACATGCACACATACCATACCCACATATAGCCTCCACACACACAGGAATACTATCAATTAAAGGACAACTTACTTATCAGGCAGAAGGAAGCTACTGGGAAACCGATACCATTCTTTTCCCACACAAACATTCACAGGCCTGCCTTCTGGGACAGTGTGGATAGTTGGGTCTGTGGCAATTCGGTAAAATTCTGGATACAAATCAAGGGGCCCATGATATCCTAAAAGGGAGAAGAGTTCATGAAAATCAAAGATGAGGTTCTAGCTTTTAAGTATAATTCATGTTAATATCCCACTATAATCCACACGAAATTTCTAAGAGTGTGAAAGCCCACAGCAACTCAGTGGGAAGCCTGCTCTGCCAGCACAGATGTCTCTTTTGGTGGGACAACCACCACAGTGGAGGCCTTATTTGCCACATGTAACTTGCTTCCTTGTTCTCTGTATACCTTTCTACCCTCTAAAATTTCTATTCTTTGGGCATATTTTACTATTATGACCCCAATACTGGCTACTAGGAAATATTTGGCCATGAGAATTTAACTCCAATTTGCATAACATATTTAGGCTTCATTACATTAGCAGCAGCCACTAGAAAGGCTGGAGAGATGGCTCAGCAGGTAAAAGCACTGGCTGCTCTTCCAGAGGTTCCAGGTTCAATTCCCAGCACCCACACAGAAGTTCACAATTCTGTAATTCTGGTTCCAGGGAATTCAATATCCTCTTCTGGCCTTCACAGAATCAGATACCCATGTGGTACATATGCATTCAGACAAAATACTATACACACAAAAATTTTTTAAACTGAAAAAGCGGG
This sequence comes from Peromyscus nudipes, assembly GCA_902168325.1. Classification (NCBI taxonomy): domain Eukaryota; kingdom Metazoa; phylum Chordata; class Mammalia; order Rodentia; family Cricetidae; genus Peromyscus; species Peromyscus nudipes. The sequence continues at coordinate 30,339 of CABHPH010124399.1, read as the reverse complement.
GAGAAATCAATGCTATTGGAGGGGTATATGAAGTATACATGGGTAGAGATGTGAAGATATAGCAATCTCCTTTCAGTCCTGAGATATGGAAGCCACACCCCACTCACTATCAAGTCTACATGCCTTCCCTTTGGGAATGGCCTTTTCCCAGCATAAGCCAACCACATGCTATAAGAAAACCCTAAGGTGAAGTTCTTCGTGAGTGTGGGTTAAGACACTCCCAGCATGTCTACCTCTGAACAGAGCCACAGAGCGAGAGAATGACAAGAGCCCAAACAGGAAGACTGTTCCTAATGCCAGCCAGCTGGACGTCACAGTGTAATGCTCCAGGCGATATCGTTGAAACACAAAGTGGTAACATTTCTAGAAGGAAAGGCAACCATATTGATAAAGAAGATACACATCATCACAGAAACAATATGCATAGCCACACACCATCACAGAAACAATATACACAGACACACACCATCAC
>CABHPH010124399.1:0-29857 GCA_902168325.1 Peromyscus nudipes | reverse complement strand
CACCATCACAGAAACAATATACACAGACACACACCATCACAGAAACACTGGGGATGCAGAAGCAGAACAAGGGGTATGAGGAAGGGTCTGAGCATGTGCAAACACTTGGTGTGGTACCCATTCCAAATTTAAAGACCAAAGCCAACTCCTCTAGCACTGTGTGCAGGTCTGCTTAGCCAACCAACTTTCCAAGAATGAACTCTAGTGTCAAAGGAAAATAATGTGCATATTTTTGCTGGTGCATAAAGTTCTAGGTGTTTTTCTTTTTGGCTTCCAGACAGGATTTTACTCTGCATCCCTGGGGAGTTTGCAATATTCTTGCTCCCATCCCTCAAATATAGGATTATAGATGTGAGCCCCAACACCTGACATCTAATAGCTTACTTTAAAATATTTGAATAAAATTAGTACTTTAGATATGACAATACTGACAATATTATGACAAAAGTTAAAAATGATATATAGTTGCATGTGTGCCTATTACAATCACAATAAACTTGATATAGGATATGATGCAAAAGTGTGAGGTGTCTTGATGGAAGATGAAATATTTTTAGCAATTTCTAAATTATCTCACATGAAGTTATATTTTTATAAATAAAGTTATATTTTAAAACTATCATCCTGATGGACATGGTGTCACACACCATTAATCCCAGAACTAGGGAGGTAGAAGCACATAGATCTCTGTGAATTCGAAGCCAACCTGGTCTGCATACCAAGGCTACACAGTGAGACCCCCATCTCAAAAGAAAATGTGTATATGTAATATAAATATTAATATTATATACATACTTACTATATATAATATCACCCTAACATAGACAAGCCTTAAAACATGCCAAGTGAGAGTGGCCAGTCATAAAAGAGCACACACTTTAGGACTTCATTCACATGGGATGCACAGAATAGACAAACTGATAAACAAAGGAGATCAGTGATGGCACACTGAGGAAATACCATGACAAAGGGTGGGTCAATAGGTAAGGGCTTAGGGCTTTTGCGGGGATAAAAATGTCCTGGGCTGGTGGCTGCAGACATCTGCAAAGTCACATGTTAAAGTCACTAAGTTATACACTTGAAAAAGCTGAACTCATAGTTTATGAGTTCTCACTTACTAAATCTGTTAAAAACAAGAAACTACCATTTTTTTCTCTCCCTGACAACTGCAAATGGTATCAAGAGCAAGAGGGAGCCTCAACCTGTTCAGATCATAAACACAGAGGTAATCAAACAAATGTAAGGTTAACTCTGCCAGAGAACTGACCTGGACCGGCTTTAAACCAGGATTACAAACTGTCCCATATTGCTAATTGTCTGATGTAATCCAAAGTCCTGATCATGGCTGACTCTGATCTAACAGCTGCACAACACACATTCTGTTTAGTCTGTCCCAGGACCACCCTATATAGTGGTCCATATGATAAGTTAAAATGCGTTAGCAAATGGAGCCTACTGACAAGAGACAAATAAATGATTATAAACATAATCAGCAAACAGTGAAATACGTTCTTATCAATACACAAAGCTTTCAGAGTATGTTCTGTAGCAGGTTTTACGTTATGGATAGAGGTGCTCTCCATAACTTATCTTTAAGGGTTTTTGTTGTCACTGCTATTGATTGAGACAGGGTCTCACTGAGTAGCTCTGGCTGGCCTGGAGCTCACAGACATCCACCTGTCCTTAAGTTTTACAAGCAATTGTGCAATAAATGAAACAAAAAGAGGCAGACCAACGCTTCCCCAGACTTACCTGCAGTGCGGAAAGAGCAACGGCACCACAGAGACATATAAGTGGATACACGGGGAAAAGAAACCGCTCCTCTTTGTGAGGTTGAATGAAGAAAATTATAAACCAAATATACATGGGTGCCAAGGTAAGCCAATATGGGTGTCCTAAATTCTGAACTGCAAGACAAAATAACATTCCCCTGTCATCATAAGAGAACCAAACAATATATTGTTTCAAAGTTTGTTTTTATTTAAATTTGATACTATATCCTAGGACATCCCATAAAATGTTTCAGCTTAGGAATTTACCCTCATTCTAACATAATGGGGACACCAAATGGAAAGGAATATACTCCTGAGTTATTCCAAGACATCCAAAGCTTAGAGGGAGGTACAAGAGTTAAAACACACAGGAAAGCACAGTTAATGGGTAACAGAGCTTAATAAATTCTAGTTGGGTAAAGATAAAAGACATATTCTCCGTAACGTGTCCTGCCACTAAGACTAAGGAGTCCCCAAATTAGCCAAATCCACTTTGAGTAATCCTTTTATCTACACACCAGTGGGTTTGTTAAAATAGGCATGGGTGAAAGAAAGAAAAGGAGGAAGGAGGGAAGGAAGAAAGGAAGGAGGGAGGGAGGGGAGGGAGAGAGGGAGGGAGGGAGGGGAAGGGAGAGAGAGAGAAAGAGAAAAGGAAGGAAGGAAGGAAGGAAGGAAGAAAGGAAGAGAGGAAAGAAAGGAAAGAAAGGAAAGAAAGAAGAAAAGATAGATCAGGGTCAATTCTTGAACCCTATTCATCAAGCCCAATCCAGTCTACTATGTTTTGTTCTGTTGTCCAAACTGGAACCAAATGCCTCATCCTCTGGAGTGCTAGGGTTACAGGAGTGTCACCATGTTCAGTAACAGTGTTTCAAAGCAAACATAAAAATACTCTAAGTTTCCTGATTATGTTTTCTCTTTATAATACACATCTACTCTGAATCACAAAATTGGAACCAACATGTACTTAAAGACTCTGAAAGGATGAAAGGAATACAGAGAACCACCTGAGCACCTGCTGGAGAGTTCCTGGCTTTACAAGAGCACTGAGGAAAAGGCAACCATGCTGGGTTGGCATTGACAATGAGGGAGGTCTGCAGAAACACTGTCAAGTGGACAGACAGCACCCCCTGCTGTTCATTACGTCTACAGCGTAACAGGCAAGAGCCCTCCCAGCTGTCTGATTTAGCTTGCTAGACCATAGGTGCAACCACAGAACTCTTTGGAGGTAAACACTCCTGACCTTGGGCCAGTGAGATGGCTCAGTGGGTAATAAGATTTGCCCTGCCATATAAACTTGACAACCTGAACTCAATCCCAAGATCCCACAATGGAGAGCGAAAACTGCCTCCTACAAGTTGTCCTCTGGCCTCCACAATATACACTCCCCCAACATACACACACAAGTAATTTTCTAAATCTTTTTAAATGAGTAAGATCCCCTCACTGTCTAGACAGCACATGCCATATAAACCATTAACAAGAAAAGCTGAGCAGGCGAGAAGGAAAGATCAATCATCTGGCACACAAATCCAACTGAGATGTCTCCTGGTAAATCTTTCCAAATCTCTCATGAATTTCTACTCAGATCTGTCTTCCACAGTGCAGACAGCAGACACCCAGCTCCACCGCTTGAGAAAACAGCAGCTGTATGATACAGGGTCAGAGCAAGCAACACGGATGCCACACAGCAGAGGGAGCCGGGAGCATCGGTCCCCGGCAGGATCAGAGCAGCTGCTTTAGTTCCAGCTTCAGAGTGTCTGCCTGCAGATGGATCACTGTTAACAGTCATCTGAGAGCCTCTACAGGGAAGTGGCTCAAAAGGGCTGCTCTCCGGAGCTTTTCCAACATCGCTGCTTCTCCAGTGATGGTAAAATCCCACTGATCTCCTTCCCTTCAGGCAGTGGTTCTCAACCTTCCTAATGCTATGACCCTTTAATGCAGTTCCTCATGCTGTGGTGATGGCCAACCATCAAATTATTTCATTGCTACTTCATAATTGTAAATTTGCCGTTATAAATCATAATGTAAATATCTGATATTCTACCCCAAGGGATCACAACCCACAGGTTGAAAACCACTGCCTTAAAAGGATACAAAGCCCCATCTTGTTTATATCAAACAATTAACCAAACCTTAATATGGGTTCAAATAATCTACAAATACAGACTGAAATCTCTGTATTTCAACCATTATTCAAACCATTTCCAAAGAGAAAAAATGGAGACTAAAATAAGCAGTTTTTCCACTATGTAACCTGTTACTTGCTTTCTGCTCGCTCCCCACAAACCTACCGCATCCTAAATCACTCACCATGGAATCTCTGCAGCAGGTACTCCATAAGAAAAGTCAGTGGCAAGACCAGAAGTGCCAAAGCAAAGGCAACATTGAAATTCAGAAACCCATTGATTAAGTAGAAATACCATGGTTCTGTACCTGAGGGAGACAAATAGGGAATTATTAGTGATGCCTTCAACACCGGCTACAGTATTTGACCCTTACTGTTTTCTGCTCAAAAAACACTGACAACCCAACACTCAATGAAAATCCACAAGCCTACGCTTTCTTTAGTGCTCAGGCATACACGGGAAGCACAAGAGCGGAAAACAGGAAACAGACAGCTTAAGATGCTTTGGATGGGAATTATTGGGTTTTAATCATTTCATGTTATTCCTATTGGTAGGAATTTAGTCCATCTTCTCCTCTACCATAGAAGATGCAGAATTCCTCTCCTCTAGAGGGTCCAGTAATTTGGTGCCACTGCAGAAGCATAGGTTCAGCCCTCACCAGGCACTCAAGCTTAAGAGCTTTCAGGCTGGACTCCTGGTCTCCAGGAGGAAGACATTTCTGTTCTTCATGAATTACCTAGTCTTAAGTACTCTGTTAAGGAAGCACCAACAAACTCAAACAGAAATTTACTATACCTACTCCCAAATGCCATGCCCAAATGGGACAAACACTTTCTCTAGTATTAATAGTTTAAGAGCACAGAGCACACGAAGCTAACAAACCCTAAAACATCATTTGAATTTAACTGCAGTTTCAGTACTCTGTAGACCAAATAACAGATAAACTTGCTTGGAGCCATGCAGCCCCTTGAAAAGTTCAACTCCTATTTTATAGTCACATACATAGGGCACCATGTGTTTCATAAAAGGCAGTAACTCAGGGCTAGGGATAGAGTTGAGTGGTAGGGTACTTGCCTAGTATGTATGAAGCCCTGGGTTCAGTCCTCAGTAGAGCCAGATACACACATACACACACACATACACATTTTTGTATATAAAATATACATATATTTATATGTAAATATAAATATATATTTAGCAAAAACAACAGCTTAGCATGATTTTTGTGTGTGTTTCTGTGTATGTGTGTGTACAGGTGCCCACTGAGGCCAAAAGAGGAAATCAAATGCCCTAGAGCAATAGTTCTCAACCTAGGGGTTGGGAAACCCTTTCACAGGGGTTGCACATAAGATATCCTGCATATCAGATATTTACCTTATGATTCATAACAGTAGCAAAATTACAGTTATAAAGTAGCAATGAAAATAATGGTCAGGGGTCACTACAAATGAGGGACTGTATTAAAAAGTCACAGCATTAGGAAGGCTGAAAACCACTGCCCTAGAGCTGCAGGTGGTTTTAAACTGCCTGTCATGGTGCCAGGAACCAAACTTAGGTCCTCTGCACGGACAGCAGACACTCTTAACCACTCAGCCATCTCTCCAGCCTCCCCAGCTCCCCTCCCCCATTATGGTCAGAGACCCAGGTCCTGCTCAGAACTCAAAGGATTCAGAATGAACCAAAATGGCTGAAACACAAGTCTCACTCACACTAGTTTTTATTCTATCCTTAGACCTGAAATATGAACTAGCTCTCCTCCCTGCATTTACCATTTTTCTCATCTGCTTTCCTTCTGTATGATCACTTCAATCAGGCAGTGAATGACACGTGTAGGTTTTAATCAGTGTGTGTTGTGACATCTGCCTTGCACTATAGCAATTTCCTGCAATCAGCTTTGCTTACATGGTAATCACGAGGCGGAGGCAGAATCAGAAAAACCTGACTCTTGTAGCTTGCACAGCAGACTAAGGTTAAACTAAAATCGTAACACTAGAGACACTTAGGTGAGTAAGAGGGAAGCGGGTCTACTGTGGAAAGGCCCAAGTTCAATTGCGCCCCCTCTGGGGAAAGCTCATTCCTATTCAAAGACAACTAAACGGCCAGGGGCAGAAGTCCTGTCCCAAGCCGTTCATTCGGGACATCTTTAATCTTTCATTTTTTTCCCATTTAATTTCGGAGTTGTAGAAAATCTCTGGATGGTTATATTTTCAAGATAGAAAAATGTCTTCTCTGGGTTTCAAATTAGTGACTTCACAACATCGAAGCGTCATAATGTTGGTCCCTGAGACTAGCCAACTGACAGCCAAGAAGCATTTTAAAGTAAGTTACAAGTATTTTTCTTATTTGGTATCAAGAAAAATCCCAAGTCAGCACTCTATTGGGCCCAACTAAAGCAGTTCTAAGATCTAACAGTAATGAGGTCCTGATCGATACTCTAGAAATCAATCATCCATTCCTTCTTGACAACTTTTGATTGTAAACCTACAGTATACAAGGAGTTCCAACTCGAAGCTAGGATAGTATTCTCTGTAGGAAACATCTAAACAAGGAGAAGCTAACACTCTTAAAGAATGTAAATCAGACTTTTAAAAAAATTGTCGCCAGTTGTGGTATTACATGGCAGTAGGATTTGCTGAAGGGGGCGGAGGCAGGAGGATCACAAGTTCAAGTCCAGCCTGGGCTACAGAGTGAGTTCCAGGACAGCTAGGACTAAATGGAGAAACCCTGTTTTGAAAAACAAAACAAAAAATTGTCAGGTTCAAATTCTGATCAGAGTAGAATTTGTGTTCTTGGAATAGTTCTATCAAGGAATCCTTAAGGCCAGCTATCTACAGTAATACACAATCACTTTCATGGCTGCTGAGATAATCCCCACAAAGCTTTTCCACTACTGAGAGTACCAGTACTCTACATCCAAACCAGCAAAACTAAATGGAGTAAAATTAAAGCAGATTTACGAAGTGGCACACACCCCTAAGGTTCTTCTCAACAAAAACTGTGTGAAATGAACAGCAGACACCAGTGTCCAAAGAAGGACTGGACACAGCTCTACTGTAACCCCAAACCTACTGCAGGGTCCTTGACCAACCCACTATTAAACCGGAAACATCCAGGCTTTCCTCTCTACTTTCCCTACTAGCCTGATTATTTCTAGAGCTACCTAGAGGACTACAAAACCACCTCACTTTCCTATTTTCTTTAAAAAGTTTAATAAGCAGTCAGACTACCCAGCATATAATAGCCCATTTATGAAAACGAAGAAGCCAGATTTTCAAAATTAACAAATTAACCCATTCACCTATAAATAATGGATAAATTTCCAATTGGGTACATGTAAATCAATTTTCACCACGCAGTCTGAACTGTAGTCAAATGAAATCGTATAAACAAACCAAACTAAGGTGCAATTTAAAACATACGAACTTTCCTTAGCTGAAGGGAGACATCTAGAGGCTCCCAAAGCAAGCTACTAGTTTAACTGGCTATGCTACCAAACAAATACTAGACATGGAAGCTGACCTGGACACAGATATAATATCAACCTGATTCCCAACAAAACCAGGACATCCGGATATAGAGAGTATTCTGGAGACACCTGGAAGATTAAAAAAGAAACTACACTAATTCCAAGGGGGTAATTTGTTCATAAAGTATTTCCTGGCTTGGCTGATCTAAAAAAATCTCTAACACATCCTTCTGTAACTAACCAGCTCAAATGCACTCAGAGACTGGAGTGGTTGGGTAAGAGATGGAGGTACCCAAGTTCCTGGAGACTACATCCCAGGAGTTACAGGCATCCAGTTTCTCTTCATCTTAAACTGGACCATCTACTCATTCTTTCCTGCTGACTCTAGTTTCATTTGCTCACCTTGTAGATTTTCCAAACTTTCTCCCCTGCCAAAAAAAAAAAAAAAACCTAACATCAAGTCAGGCAGTGATGGCACATGCCTTTAATCCTAGCACTTGGGAGGCAAAAGCAGGTGGATCTCTGTGAGTTTGAGGCCAGCTTGGTCTACAGAACAAGATCCAGGATAGGCTCCAAAACTACAGAGAAACCCTGTCTCGAAGGAAAAAAAAACAAAACCAAAAACCTAACATCAAATGTGTATGTATAGGAAACATATGTAGGAATATACTCCTGAAAGGTAATAGTATTACATGGAGATGATGGAGCTATGTATTTATTTTCTTTTTGTTATTATATTCATTTTCTGATAATACAATGAAGTTTGGTTTTTGTTGTTGGTTTGTACTTGTTTTTTTTGTTGTTGTTGTTGTTTTTGAGATGTGGTTTCTCTGTATAAAAACCACAGCCCTGGCTGTCCTGGATCTCACTCTGTAGCCCAGGCTGGCCTTGAATTCACAGAGATCCGTCTGCCTCTGTCTCCTGAGTGCTGGGATTAAAGGCGTGCGCCACAGCCAGCTGTTTTTTAAGACTGGAGTCTCATGTAGCCCAAGCTGGCCTCAAACTTGCTATGTAGCTAGCCTTGCACTGCTGCTCCTGCCTCCACCTCCCGAGTACTGGAATTACAGGCATGCACCACCACCACCACCACCTCAAAAGTTGTTTATGATTAAAAAAAATTTTTTTTTTGTTTTTGTTTTTGTTTTTCGAGACAGGGTTTCTCCATGTAGTTTTGGTGCCTTTCCTGGATCTCACTCTGTAGACCAGGCTGGCTTTGAACTCACAGAGTTCCACCTGGCTCTGCCTCCCAAGTGCTGGGATTAAAGGCATGCGCCACCACCGCCTGGCTAAAAAACTTTAAAAGCATCAAAACCGTAGCATAAGACAGGCTCGGGGGGTCACTCTGTAGTCCTGTCACCTGGGAGGCCGAGTCGGGAGGTTTGCTGTAGTTTGAGGCTAGTTTGGCTACCAAGTGACACCATGCATAGCCAGCACTCCTTACAGCTCTTCAGGTCTGGATCTAGGGATGATGTTCAGCAGCACAGAGGGTCAGTGCTGACTACCACAGCAGTCAAAGAGACGCAGGGGCCATGTTATCACTGCACTATAGTCAAGAGCTCTGTGTTCAGCAGAAAAGGACGCAGCACAAAACGCCACATTTGGCCAGGGCATGCTGTTATCCCAGAACTAGAATGTAGCAAGGGGATCAGCAGTTCAAGGCCAACCTGGACTACACCTGGAGCACACAGGGAAGGAGGGGGAGGGAGGGATGTCTTGATGAAATGAGAAAACTGGATTCGAATTGTGAAGCTCAGGTAAATTAAGCTGTTTTCCATTTTTCTCCTCAAATTTTCTAAAGCCTTACCATAAAGATCAGGCCCATGAGAAGTAAAGACATTATACAGAACGATGTTGAGAGGAGCAATCACCAACTTCCCATAATAGTAGCTGTCAATGACCACCACGGGTACCTAAAGAAAAAGAAAAACAGCAGATGTAGTTTTCAAAATGCTAATGAATGAAAAATAAAATGAACTCCTGACGTTTTCTTCCCAAATCAGAAACCACTTAGAACATGAGAGTAAAACAAGAAAAAAGGAAACTCACCAGGAAGAGAATTAGGGCCACCAGTGACCAATGGAAGAAACTCTTCCACCTGTTTTTCATGGCCAGCGAGTCAAAGGCGATGGGTAAACTATTCAACAGAGAAACACAGTAAGGCGTTAGTAAAGCACTAAATACTTAGGACAGAGCCACAGGCGCCTGTGCTGAGCAGAGAACCAGGCAGCTCTCCCAGGGGCACAGAAGAAAGGAAACTGGTATGTGACAAGATGTCTTCTCAAAAACAAGCTGGTCTTTCCAAGGACCCATCAAGAGAGACATGCCACAGATGGACAAGAAACAGACACTACGCTGCTGGACCATCTTGACACTGATCTATATGGACTGTACATGTGAGACATATTCATTGTAAATTCACGTACACTGTTATCCTACATCTACCCAACAAGCACTGACCTCTCCCTCTGAAATTGACAAGGACTTTATTATATACTTTTAACTTGTAAATAAGTAAATTCTCACGTGTGTGGGGGTCTGCAGGTGCCATGGCGGATGTGGAGGTTAAGAATGACTTTGAGCCGGGCGGTGGTGGTGCACGCCTTTAATCCCAGCACTTGGGAGGCAGAGGCAGGCGGATCTCTGTGAGTTTGAGGCCAGCCTGGGCTACCAAGTGAGTTCCAGGAAAGGCGCAAAGCTACACAGAGAAACCCTGCCTCGAAAAACCAAAAAAAAAAAAAAAAAAAAAGAATGACTTTGAGGAGTCAGTCCTGTTCCCTCTGGTTATGTGGATTCCAGAAATCAAACTCAGGTCTCCAGATTTGTATGTAAGTGTCTTTCCTCCTGAGCCAACTCTCCCTCAGTGGCTCTCCATTGCATTTTTTTGAGAGAGAGTCAACCACTGACCTAGAGCTTATCAGTTCATCAAGGCTAGCTGGCCAGCGAGCTCTAGAAACTCCTCAGTCTCCACCCCAGCCCTGGCATTTCAGAAGCACCACACTTGCCTTAAGTGGATGCTGGGGATTAAACCTGAGTCCTCAGGCTTGCATGGCAAGCCCTTTACTAAATTATCTCCCGAGTCTCCAAAAACACTTTTTACCACATTAAATCTGCTCTTTGTTTATCTGTTGCTGTGGTGAGGTCCTATACATTCTAGGCAAACATTTTACTACTATACCCTATAGGTTCTTTTAAAAATATGGAATACTATATTTAAAATAACATTCATAACAACTATTAAGATTTATTTTTTAATTATGTATATAAAATACATTTGTATACGTGAGTGCTAATGCCTGCCAAGTCCAGAAGAGGGTGCCTGATTCCCTGGAACTGCAGTTACAGGCAATTGGGAGCCACCCATCACGGATGCTGGGAACCAAAGTCAGGTTCTCTGCAAGAGCAGCATGTGCTCTTAATCACTGAACTATTTCTCTGGTGTAGTCAGGAAGTTAAGGCAGCACAAACCAGGAAAGAAGTGTGGAAACAAAGAGTAGGGAAGGAAGTGGAGACACAAAATCAGGGAAGATGCTGGAGCAAGAAAGGGGAAGGGCTGCAGGAGAAATGCCCTAGCGATGAAGAGCACAGGCTGCAGGAGAAATGCCCTAGTGATGAAGAGCACGGGCTGCTCTTCCAGAGGACCTACCTGGCAGCTCCATTCCAAGGGATCTGATGCCCTTTTCTAGCCTGCAGGAATACTGCATACATGGGGTACACAGACATACATGCACTCCTTGCACATAATTTTTTTTTTTTTTAAGAAAAGAGAAGGACGAAAGGAAACATTTCAATCCTGGGTGACAAGGAAAATATGCAGCAAAGAATGGAGCAGTGTGAGAAAACATCAGCAGCCTTTAAAAGAAAGAGGAAGGGGATTAGCAGCAGAAGGAGGGGGACAAGAGTGTACTCCAGAGAGGGATATGGCTGAAATACATTGCATACATATACGAAAATGTCATAGTGAAACCCAGTATGTATAATTAGTACATGCTAGTAAAAGCATTTTAAAAAGCAAGCATAATGTTAAAGGCAAATTACCTCAAATCTTACTGTCTATATTCTCATTTATAAAATACTAATTATTGCTGGGAGATGGTGGTGCACACCTTTGAGTCCAGCTCTCAGGAGGCAAAGGGAGGAGGATCTCTGTAAATTCGAGGCCAGCCTGGTCTACAGATCGAGTTCCAGGACAGCCAGGGCTACACAGAGAAACCCTGTCTCAATTACCCAACCCCCAACCCCCCAAAAATACAAATTATTATATTTTCTTACAGCATTGTAAAATTTAGAAATAAAACTTTTGAAGGGTTTGGTAATGCTAGCAATGTGTAGCATTCAGCAGGGGCCTAGTAGTGATTCCTCTCAGTAGAATAAATGACATGAATAAACAATGAGAATAATAAGCTTTCGTTCCAGAGCCTCTGTCAGTCAAACTGATTCCTTTAACTTAGGTTGCTGGCTGGACAATCCACATTGGATACAACACTTGGATTGACCAGATGTCCAGTGGTATACAGGAGAGGAATAACTGAAATTTCTTACCCAAGGGCTGCACTAAATGGCCACCCTAGGATCGCCCCGGCTGCTACTCCCAGCACAGCAATGGGTGTCTTGTCCATATACCATCCGGTCATGGCGATCAGTGTGGTGTACATGCAGAAGCTGCTAGGAAGGAATGCTACAAGAGTACAGAAGTGAAAAGAAAAAAAAAAAAAAAAACAAGAGTCTGAGATTAGATACTGATTTTTAAAAATTCATCTGCACTGCAAAATGCCAATATTATGAATCTATTTTGGAAAAACACTACCAGAAACAAGCACTAAGTAAGGCTAGAGACATGGCTCGGTTGATAGAGTGCTTGCCTATAACGCACAGAGCCCTGGATTCAATTCCTAGGACCACAAAAAACTGGGCATACTGGCACATGCCTATAATCCCAGCCCTCAGGAGGTAGAAGCAAGATCAGAAGTTCAAGGGCACCCCTAGCTGTGCAGCAAGTTTGAGGCCACATGAGGCCCTGTCTTGGGCCATGAGCACCTGGGTAGAAAGAAATACACAAAGGGAGGAAGTGAAGGAAAGAAATGGGCAGTCAGAGGACATTCCTTTTCAAAAAACAAAGCGCACTGATTTTTATTTTCTCACATCTCTTTTTCAAGTACACAAGGCCCCAAGTTACACAATAGTAGCCATCCACTCCTCTCCTGGCCTGCACCTAAATTTAAAGTTTACAAAAGCCAGGAACCTCCAACTTTATTTCAGGGAATATAATTCAAGACTCAGACCCATTGCGGATGATGTATTGGTTCCTTTGGCTCATCTTCTGTTATATTTCTAAGACATCCTGGCTCACCCTGTACCCTATAGGGACACTAGGAAGCCTTCTCAAGGTTCAGAGCTACATTCTGGCCTTGGCATAGCCCCTTAATTATTACATCTGCCATAACTTTGTCATGGCATGCAATAGTCTGAACACACTCAAGGCCTTTGCAACAACAGCAAGATATTCCTAACAACTCTAAACAAAAATGTGGCTTCTTATGCTTTATAAGGCCTGATTCCTGGAGCAGAAAAGTCAGTTGATTCTAACAAGAACAGAATGAATAGGCCGTGAAATTTAAGACACTCAGCAAGGGTCCACTTCAAAGGCTCTACGTAAAGACTCTGAATTCATGAATGCCACAACTGACACTGTAAAACTAAAACTCACAGGAAGCTCCACACACATACACTTCTGTTTCTGGATTAGCAAAGGAACTAAAACATAAAACATGTGAGATGCAACTTTCACAGATAGATGCTAAATACTGAAGTCAATTCTAGCTGCCAGCGCAGAGTATAAAAGAGCAGAAATATCTGAGGTCTCTGCTAATCTTTTTTTTTTTTTTTTTTTTTTTTTTGGTTTTTCGAGACAGGTTTTCTCTGTGTAGCTTTGCGCCTTTCCTGGAGCTCACTTGGTAGCCCAGGCTGGCCTCGAACTCACAGAGATCCGCCTGCCTCTGCCTCCCGAGTGCTGGGATTAAAGGCATGCGCCACCAACGCCCGGCTCTCTGCTAATCTTGATGAAGCAGACGCATTTACTACAGTGGATCTCAAAGCTGGTCTAGGTGGAACCCAGAGGTCCCTGTAGAACATTCATTTTGATATATCCAATGAAGAAAATGCTAACCATGCAACTCTGTACAAGGTACAATTGTGTATATTTAGTGTACGTACTAGAGTCTTGATTATATAAGCATAAACTAAAATTGAGATAATTTAGCAAGATAATTTTTCTGGAAAATTGGAAACAACCTATCTTTTGCAGCAGGCTACCTTAGCTCAGAATGTAAGTGTTCAAAGGCAGCACAGCTGAAAAGCCACCAGCCCTACTTAGAACCTTTATTCTAAGTGTCCAGAAGCTAACTATAAAAATAAATGCCCAAGAGAGGGAACCTCTATAGAATACATCAAACAACAGGCAGAAAACAGAACCATCAATCAAAAATACTTTCCTCCCCCTAATGGCCAAGAAAGGAAGTGAACCATCAGGAAGAAGAAGGAACACAAAGTATCCTGTGAGACTGCCAGTTCCACTACTCATGAATCTGTGCAGTTCACACAACAGTGACCTGCCAAGCACTTGTGTATATAACCTTGTTGGACAAGTGCTTCCTTTCAAGACAACTGAATAGGAAGGTAAAGCTGCTACCCTCTCATCTGCCCTTCTACTTACCAGACGATGAACAAAACATGCCAGTGCTGAGCACCAAGAAGGCCAGCATCATTCGACTCACATGCAGCCCAAATTTCTTGCACACAGCCCTGGAAGAAAAGATAAAGACCATTAATATTGTGGATACTAAGAGACAGAAATTGCAAAGCAAAGAAGAAATGCAGGCCTGTATGAGAAATAACAATGAAGAGCTAAAGTCAAATATAGACCTGTCTAGACTTGTTAGCAATTTCATATGCAAAAGAAACTCAAACCTCTTACTCCTGACACAGAAAAGCTCCTTAAGAGGAAATGCATTTAAAAGTTGTTAGGAATGTCATGTGCATAAGAAACAGGCTTCTTACTCTTGGCACAGAAAAAAAGGCTCTTCTTTAAGAAAAGCTGCATATTAAAATTATGTCTACTGTCAATAGGGAAATAGCATGATATAGTGAGAAATAACAGACCCCAGGTTCAGGTAGGTTCAAATTCTGGCTCTGTCATTTACCAGCAGTGGCTAATTATATAATCTGCCAGATTCCACATCTGTAAGATAAGGATAGCAACCACGCCTACATAAAGTGTCTGTGATAGTTAATGCCAGAAAAGTACTTAGTAAAGTGCCTAGTACAAGTTGTTCAGCAAAGATTGTTCTCAACACAGATGGTAGAAAAGTAGAGAGGGATGCCTTGTGCAGTGGTGCACACCTTTAATCCCAGCACTCAGGAGGCAGAAGCAGGCAGATCTCTGAGTTCGAGGCCAGGCTAGTCTACAGAGTGAGTTCCAGGACAGCCATGGCCACACAGAGAAACCCTGTTTGGAAAAACAAAACAAAAGCAAAGAGGGATAATACAAGGGGTTAAAGGTTTAAGCAGTGATGGGGGAGGGAAGATAAAGAAGAGGGGCAGATTAATCAAAACTAAGGATGTATGGAAGCCTACTACTTTGCAAGCTAATCAAAATATGTCATTATTTAAAAAAAAAAATAAGGTTTCAAAAGAGGTACCTTGCATGAGTAGAAAATGCTGTTCCCAGACGACATGGATTATTAAATGAAAATATCAACAGCAGGCATGGGACACTTCCCTATGAGCTATTGGTCAGGGAGTTCCCAGAGGTCCCCAAAACAACCCATGCTATTTCCAGTGATCCTTTTCCCTTTTCACAACTAGATAACACCCTATTGCTGAAGGTACCATACACTTTGTTTGCAGGACAAAGAAATCAAACTAGAGCTAACCTGGAAATGGCCTCCCTGCTGGCTAGCATTCACGGTGCTGGAAGGTGCGCTATAGACAATTGAAGGAGAAAAGCCATCAGTGATCTTCTCCAGCAGTGAGCCCTGAATGCCATAACACAAACCTGCCAGGCAAGATGTGTCCACAGGTTCAACAGTGATGTATTGTTAAGGGGTAACCAACTGCTTTCTGATGGATCTGAGTCCTCCTTCACAGGAGGAATTCATGCTGAACCTGCAAACCTGGCTAAAAGCCCACTGCTGGGAAGATCCAGGCTACAGTGGGTAAGCTACTATTTCAGTTTTGCTAAATGGACATGTTGTCAACTGCCTTCTGGGGCTGGAGAGATGATCCAATGGTTAACCAGCACTGGCTGCTCTTCCACAAGACCAGATTTCAGTTACCAGCATCCACATGGTGGCTCACAGCCATCTGTAACTCCAGTTCCTAGGGATGTGGCACCCTCTTTTGGCCTCTCAGGGCACCAGGCACATACAAAGCACATACACATACATGCAAAACATCTTTACACATTAATTAAAAAAATCTTTCTAAGTATTTGTTTATATCCATGGATTAGTGCTGTATTCAACCTTGGGCAGAGAAGCGTCAGTTTACAGTGGTCAGTGTTAATGGAGAGACCCTAACCTGCCCAAGTGATGAGAGCAAGTGACAACTGAGTGCTTAGCCCTCAACGGACATCTGTATAAAGCACCAGCACCAGGGTTCAGGAACATGACTGAGGAGGGGATGGAAAGAATGTAAGAGCTAGAGGAGTGCTCTGAAATCCTGTCTTCTGGATGTGACAGGGCCACGCCACTCATCAACTCACTGCAGCTGTGATTACCGGCACAAGACCAAGTCCCTCAACATTCTAGCATGAACGAGGGAGGGCTCCCGAGGCCCTACCCACAGCTGAGGACCTACTGATATTGATGGCTACTGGCAAGGGAGTCATTTTTCTTGGGGATGTAGCGGTTGGTAGGTGGTCTGCGTTCTAGTGAACTGTTCCACACTCACTGGCACGCAAGCAGCACTTATAGAACTCAGTGGGGATTTTTTGTTGTTGGTTTTGGGTTTTTTGTTTTGTTTTGGTTTTTTGTTTTTGTTTTTGTTTTTGTTTTTGAGACAGGGTTTCTCTGTGTAGTCCTGGCTGTCCTGAAACTCCCTTTGCAGACCAGGCTGGCCTTAAACTCACAGAGATCCGCCTGCCTCTGCCTCCCGAGTGCTGGGATTAAAGGCGTGGCCACCACAGCCAGCGCTGCTATTGATTTTAGTATTTTTCATGTGTTAGGCATGTTCTCACTCAGGTTTATTTCATCTGTTTCTTCCTGAAATGGTTTTGATTCATCTTTTAGAAGTTCTTTTAGTGAGAATATATTAATAATAATTTATCTAACTTGTAGTTGGTTTTTCTTTTTGTGTGTGGTTTTTGTTTTGTTTTTTGTTTGTTTGTTTTTCAACACAGAGTTTCTCTGTGTAATAGCCCTGGCTATCCTGGAACTTGCTTTGTACACAAGGCTGACCTTAAACTCACAGCCACCAGCACCTGGCTGGCTTTTCTTTTTTGTTTTTTTTAAATTGGAAATCTGTATTTAGCTCTTGATGTTAAAAGACAGTTCAGCCCAGCACACACTTGTAGCACGGCTGGCATTTGCCTCGGCATTCTGTTTTGTTCTGCTAGGGATGGAGCCCAGGGCCGAGCATGGAACTCAAGCGCTCTACTGCTGAGCCCTCCTGCCCCCCTCACACTATGAAGTGCTGTCTGCTGCTGTTGATGGCTCTTCTCTCTGTCAGTCTCACTGCTCAGCATGCTTTACACGTACTCCATTAATTCCTCGTCCAGTTTCAAGACCGTTTCTTTATCTCTGGTGCTGAACACAATTTCACTAAGTTCTTTTTATATTCCCATACTAAGATGCAAGACTTACTGAACTTATGGATTACCTCCCTTTCTCACTAACTCTGGAAAACTATGAGCTATACTTCCCTGAATATTGCCTCTTCTAATTCTCTATATCAGATCTAGACACCTTACATGTTAACTTCCTCTATTTCTTTTTTTCTCTATACTTTATTCCTAGCAATTTCTTCAAATTTATCTTTCACTTTACTACTTTGCTTACTAGCAGTCTTAATCTGTTTAGACTACCTGAGTTTTTAATATCAATGTTATATAAATCATGCTGATGTTACACACACACATATATATATGCATATATATAAAGTCAACATAAAATAATTACATTTTCATCTCTATACGCTCTTACTATTTTTCACACTGGCCTGGTCATTTCTGGAGGTTCTTATTTCTCTTCATGTTTTCAGTTCCCTCTTTCACTTCTCCACACACAATACTGTTTTCATTTTTTTTTTTTTGGTTTTTTGAGACAGGGTTTCTCTGTGTAGCTTTGCGCCTTTCCTGGAACTCACTTGGTAGCCCAGGCTGGCCTTGAACTCACGGAGATCCGCCTGGCTCTGCCTCCCAAGTGCTGGGATTAAAGGCGTACGCCACCACCGCCCGGCTTACTGTTTTCATTTTAATAATTCCTAATAAATGAAGATTCACAGGCCAGCTTTCTGGTGACTGTTATTTCTGCTAGCTCTTCAATGTCTTGTCTCTTTGTGATTTCCCTGGTGTGTGTGTGACTTTTACTGTGACATCTTTGCTCTTTTCTCATGCCTCCTAGAACTGAACCCAGAGCCCTGTGCACATGAAGCAAGAGCTCACTGCAGAGCCACTTTCCCAACTCTGCATTAAGAGTCCCGTTCCCTAGGGAAATGTTTACACGATGCACAGGACCTCCACTAATCTAGGACAATTTCCCATAAATCCCATCGTGACACTTAGGAGATGAGACAGGTGATTTGAATTCAGGCCCAACTCCACATGAAAACCAACTTATGGCTACAATCCCCAGAGGGAGCACTGGGTTTGTCTTTACCTCTACTCTCGTCAGAGTTAAGGCCAAAAATTAATTTTAATCTGGCACATCTAACTATGGGAAGACTTTTAATAATGATCCTTAAGTCTGAGTGCCTCTTTTAATGTGTTAAGGCACTATTAAATTTAATGGTTCTTATGTGTTACATTTTTTAAAAGGCAGCTATTTTATTGCCAGAATACTTCAATGCCTAATGGATTCATTAATATTCAATCAACTGAGAGCTACTCGGTGTGAGGCAATGTATTAAGTGCAAATGAGAGCAGAATCTTACACTGGGAATAGTCTCCCATCAGCTCAGCGCTAGGGAAAAAGTGAATCTATCCTTCACTTGGAACCAAAAATGAGGTTTCACTAAATCCTACTAAGACTAGCAAGACTTGTACTGCGAATTAAAATCAGAGGTATGCCAATGGGAGCAGGAGCTAGAAGCACCCCTCCTCGATTACCTTTCAGACAGGAAGCTGTCTAGAGCTTAGCTAGAGCGCCAGAAGAGAGAAGGAGTGTTTTCTGACAGCTGCCTGAGCTGTCAGAGATCTGTGCCACAGTGTGCAAAGTTTTGATACTTACTTATAAAAGTAAAGTTCACAAATACAGCTCACAAAAGCCAGGAGACATCTCAAAAAGTAGAAGACAAGAATCTGAAAGAAACCCAGAGTGAAAAAACAGAAGTCAGCAACAGAAGCCAAAAAGCTTGTAAGGATGAAAAGTTGTCATTTGCTGTCGGTAAACTGTTCTATAAACTGATACAATCCTCCTGAAAGCCGAGTTTATTGAGAACCACACAAATTTCCAGATCCACAGACTTGGTGTACCTACCTCTTTTACTGCAGGAGGGGTGGGAGCTTCCATTCATAAAAACATCTATTGCAGCGCTATTAATTTAGTAAAAACTGCAAAATATCCAGTGATACGCAGGTATGCAACTAATCATGCCACATCTATTTCAGAGAGTACTGAACAAGTATAAATAGTCGGGGTTGCAAAGATGGAAAAACGTGATACCTTGCTCATTTGTTGCTAACCCAACAAATCCTCTCCTTCTCCCTCCCTCTCTCCTTCTAAATACAGGGTCTCACATTGTAGCTCAGGCTATCCTGGAACTCACCATGGATCCCAGGATGACCTAAACCTACAGCAATCCTTTTGCCTCAATCTCCCAAGTGCTAGGATTGTACATATAAACCACCTCACCTGGCTAGGAAGCACTTGTTAAACAGTCATAAAATTTTAAATACCGATTATTTACAAAATACATCAGCATTACAGCTATGGAAACTACATGCATATGAAAGGCTGGAAAGACACACAATGGTAAGAGGAGATGTGGCAGCCTACTGGGATTAAGGTGTTTAACTCCTATCTTCTAAATGTCTGCACTATGGACTAATTAATTCCATAATTAATGGCACAAGTTTAGTAAAAATAACAATAAGGGTTATATTGACTAGCTCTTAAGACCTACTTATTTTTATTTATGCATATGTGAGTTTTGCCTGCATGCATGTCTGTGCACCACTTCCATGCAGTGCCCCAGGAGGCCAGAGGAGGGCATCAGATTCCCTGGAACTGCAGTTACAGATGGTTGTCTTAACTGCCATGTGGGTGCTGAGAAGTAAACCCAGGTCCTCTGGAAGAAGTGCTCTTGAACCCGCTGAGCCACCTTTCAGTCCCTTGCTTAGCTTTGATACTATAGAGCACTGTATGTCAAGAGTGCTGAATCCTCACAGCCGACTCTGCTTCCATACACAGAAAGATAAATGTAAGTTGCCAACATGGAAACCTTGCCCATGCTTATCACTACAACCAACCAAATTCCCAAATGAGTTTTATAAAGAGCCCATGAGTCAGGTTCATTAATAAGACACTGAGAGCCTATGACACAATGGTCACTGTCACAGGTGCCACAGGGGCAGATGAATTGAGACAAGTGTCTATGATAAGGACTCCTCATAAGCAACGTTTGAAAGTTAAAAAAAAAAAACAAAAACAAAACAAAACAAACTGGAGCTGGAGAGGTGGCTCAGAGGTTAAGATCACATACTACTCTTTCAGAGGACCCAAGTTCATTTCCCAGCACCCATGTCCAGCTCCAGGAGATCTAACGCTTTCTTCTGGACTGTAGACACCTGCACTCTCACGCACACACAGACACACACACATAATAAAAATGAATTTTTAAAAATGAACTGGTCTAAGAATGTTCAGCAGCAGGACAATGACGCCATCGGCTCCCTATCAGCACTGTGACTCAAAGTCCAGTCAGTGCAGAAGGAAAGAGAAAGGAGGCCTAAGGGGCAGAATGAGAGAAAGAAAGTGTATAGCTATGGTTTGTCCTCAGCGTTTGAGTTCTAGAAGCTTGGTCTCCAGAGCGGACATTAAGATGAGGAATCTATAAGAAGCAAGGCCCCAGTAGACAAGCCAGGAGGCTTAGTGGGTTCTGCTCAATGAACAAATTACTCCTCTCTCAGAAGGGGCAGGTCCTCATGGGGCTGGATTAGTTAGTTCCCGTGAGAATGGGCTGTCACAGACTGAGTATGCTACCTTGGCTCTGCCCTCAGGTGTACATCTTGTTTCCTTCTGCTTCTCCTTCAAATGACACAGCCAGGGTGCCCTTACCAGAATGCTGACACTATATCATTTCAATTCTCCAATCATTATGATCACCAGGCTAACCTCAAAAAAAATCACTGAGATCCCCCTACCTCTGCCTCCCAAGTGCAGGATGAAAGGCCTGTGCCACTACACCCAGCTGTTTGTTTCCTTTATAAATGACCCAGCCTTGGGTATTTTGCTATAGTGACATAAAATGGATAAGGACATAAACACAGCTGAGAAAGAAGCCAGGAGATTCGGTTGACAAACTACCGGCATCAGCCTGGAAATTTACCGAGACATTCAGCATAAAGATCAAAATACAGACTCAATTATGTTCCACCATTGTAAAAGGGAGAGGGGGGGAAACCAATGACAGAAGTCTCAGAAGAGACAGGTAAAAAGAAAGCTAACAGAAGATAACAGGAAAAACATTCCTGCAACTTGTGGGATGAAGGAGGAGTTCATTTAGAAAGACCTAGGACCCAGGAGAACCGTACTTGACTATGTCAAAGGTAAGGATTTCAGCAAAGAGCTGCGGACAAGTCAACAGAGCTGGCGCTCCAAACAAAATGATACTCCCACAACATCTACAGACCAGAGAGAAAAGGAGGAAATCCAACAGCAGCTAGGTGAGGAGGCTCACATCTTCCCCCCCCCCATTTTTGTTATTTTTTAAATAAATTTATTTTACATTCCAGCCCCAGTTTCCCTTTTCTCCTCTCCTACCAGTCCCTTTCCCCACTCCCCCTCTGTTCCCACCCCCTAAACCACTCCTCCTCTGTTTAGGAAAGGCAGGCCTCCCATGGAATATCAACAAAACATGGCACGTCAAGTTGCAGTAAGACTAAGCCCCTCCCCACGTATTAAGGCTGGGCAAGGCGACCCAGTATGAGGACTAGGGTCTCAAAAGCCAATAAAATAGTCAGAGACAGCCCCTGTTCCCACAGTTAGGAGTTCCACAAGAAGACCAATCTATACTACTGTCACATATATGCAGAGTGCCCAGGTCAGTCCCATGCAGGCTCTCTGGTTGTCGGTTCAGTCTCTGTGAGCTGTGATGAGCCCCAGTTAGTTGATTCTGTGGGTTTTCTTGTGGTGTCCTTGACCCCTCTGGCTCCCACACTCCTTTCTCCCTCTTCTGCAGGATTCCCCCAAACTCAGCCTAATGTTTGGCTGGAGGTCTCTGCATCTGTTTCCATCAGTTGCTGGATGAAGCCTCTCTGATGACAATTGGGTTAGGCACCAATCTGGTCACAGGAGATGGCCAACTCAGGTTATGCATCCACTATTTTAGGAGTCTTAGCTGGGATCATCCTTGTAGATTCCTGGGAGATTCCCTTGTGCTAGGTTTTTATCTGACCCTGAAATGCCTCCCCTTCTCTTTCAGTACTCTCTCCCTCCATCCCCCACCAACCTGATCGCTCATGTTCCCATCCCCAACTGCCCTCAGTCTACTCACGAAATCTCTATTTCCCCTTCCCAGGGAGATCCAGGCATCCTCCCATGAACCCTCCTTGTTACTTAGTCTCTCTGGGTCTGTGGATTGTAGCATAGTTATCCTTTATATTACAGCTAATGTCCACTTATGAGTGAGTACATACCATGTTTGTCTTTCTTGGTCTGGGTTACTCATTCAGGATGATTTTTTCCAGTTCCATCCATTTGGGAGGCTCACATCTTAATCCTATACTCAGGAGGCTGAGGCAGGAGGATTGCCAGGAATTTGCACCCAACTGGACTACAAAGTAAGTACCAGGCCAGCCATAGCTACAGAGTGAAAGCCCATCTCCAAAGCAAAAAGAAAACAAGTAAAGGAAGCCGGGTGGCAGTGGTGCATGTCTTTAATCCCAGCACTCGGGAAGCAGAGGCAAGCAGATCTCTGTGAGTTGGAGGCCAGCCTGATCTACAAAGCAAGATTCAGGACAGGCACCAAAACTACACAGAGAAACCCTGTCTCAAAAAACCAAAAAGGGGGTGCTGGAGAGATGGCTCAGAGGTTAAGAGCACTGATTGCTCTTCTAGAGGTCCTGTAGTTCAATTCCCAGCAACCACATGGTGGCTCACAACCATCTGTAATGAGATCTGGTGCCCTCTTCTGGCCTGCAGACATACAGAACATTGTATACATAATAAATAAATACATCTTTTAAAAAAAAAACAACAACAACAAAAAAAAAAAAACAAGTAAAAAATGTGAAAGGGTAATTCACAAAAAAGGAAATCTGAATAACAAATACATGAAGAACATTCCATCCATTATAGCCAAGGAATCCAGCCACAGTGAGAAGCAGTTCAAATACACGAGAAAGTCAGAGGCAACAAACAGGACCGAGGACTGCTAAAGGGAACGCTAGGCTTCCAAACCACATGGAGACTAAACAAGAATATTTTAAGGGGTGTTACTTAAAGGGTTGTTCATGTTGCATTTATTTAACTCTGTGAAGCTGTGTTACTGTGCCTGTGTAAAACACCCGACAGTCTCATAAAGAACTGGCCAATAGCGAGGCAGGAGAAAGGATGGGTGGAACTGGCAGGCAGAGAGAATATATAGAGGGAGAAATCTGGGAGAAGAGGATGGGAGATCTAGGAGCCAGAGGAGGAGGAGGACTCCAGGGGCCAGCCACCCAGTTACACAGCAAGCCATGGAGTAAGAGTAAGATTTACAGAAGTAAGAGAACAGGAAAACCCCAAAGGCAAAAGGGAGATGGGATAAGTTAAGGAAAGCTGGCTAGAAACGCTAAGGCCGGGCATTCATAAATAAGAATAAGCCTCCGTGTGATTTATTGGGGGAACTGGGTGGCAGGCCCCCCCAAAGGAGCCAAACAACAACCTTCAACAAGGGCCTCTGTGTAGAGTCCCACCCCTGTGCATGTCAGAGCAATTCCCACACAGATCCAGAATCGGAGAACTGCTCACACTAGGAATAGCAAGAAGGGAGAAAGGCAGCCATGAGTAGAGCGCCAAGCATCACCACACTGTCTTTCACCAACAACCTACTCTCTCTTCAGCATTAGGATGCAGGTGAGAGGGATGGTGGGTGGGGGGGTGGAGACCCTCCAACAGTGGTTCTCAACCTTCCTAATACAGTCAGGACCCTTTAATATAGTTCCTTGTGTTGTGGTGATCCCCCAACCACAAAATTCTTTCGTTGATACTTCATAACTGTATTATGCTACTGTTATGAATCATAATGTAAATATCTCATAAGCAGGATATCCAATATGCAACCTCTTCAGGAGTTGCAACCTACACTGCTCTACAAGCTAAAATTCTCTTTGCAAGTGGGTCCCTATTGACCCGGGCTGGCAGAACTAACAGGGAGAAGAGACTGGAGCATGAACAAAAGGGAAATCTTCCTCCCATTTTACTTGCATCCTGGTTAGTTCTTATTATCAACTAGACATTAAACTAGCATAACCTGGGAAGAGAACCTCCCTTGAGGAACTACCTTAATCAAACTAATCTGAGGCCATATCTGTGAGACTGTCTCAACTGATGACGGACACAGGAGGACCCAGCCCACTGTGGGCAGCACCATCCCTAAGCAAACAGACCGGCACTGTATAAAAAGCTAGCTAGAAAGAAGTGGTGGCACATACTTGAATCTTAGCATTGGGGAGGCAGAGACAGACACATCTTTGTGAGTTCAAGGCCAGCCTAGTGTACAAAAACAAGAAAGCCAAATGATTAAGGCCAGGGAGCATACAAGCAAGCAGCATTTCTCCATGGTTTCTGATTTACTCCCAGCTTGAGTTCCTGCCCTGACTTCCCTTAATGATGAATTACGACCTGGAAGTGTAAGCCAAATAACCCCTTTTCCTCCAAGTTGCTTTTAGTCAGAATTTTTTACCACAGCAACAGAGGGAACTGGAACACGTGCTGTTCACACCACATGTGTAAGGTAAGTGAAAGAAGAGGAAGAATTCTGGAAACATCAAGTTCAATGTGATAATGGATATTCAACTAGAAATAAAAATGTAACACTGCAAGTTGCTGGTTCTCTACTGAGTCGTCCATGTTATTTTTCCTCTAACAAATTCAGAAGCAAAATGAAGCCTAAGAAGCCAGAAATGAGATACTTGGTAGAAAAGGGAGAGACACGTCCGTCACGTTCTGTGTGTGCTACCACTCTGATCATGTGAAATGCAACTATAACCATGGCTCTCTTCCAAAATCTTTTCAACGTGGGGGGGGGGCGGGGGGGGGGGGGGAGGTGGCCAAAAAACAAAAACAAAAACACTCCCAGTATTTCCTCATAGATCTATCAGATCTTACACAAATTTGGCCTCTTCCCTATTCTCAGTCTCATTTAATCCAGCCCACCACTCTCCATATATCAAACTAATTTATATGAGAAATAATGCTGGCCTTTTTCCTATCCTTAGACCTTCAATTACAAAGACTGTTCCCAGGGCTCAGCAGTTAAAAGTATGTGTTGTTATTCCAGAGGACGGGAGTTCAAGTCCCAGCACCCATGTCAGGCAGCTGAGCCACCTGTAACTACAACTTCAAGGGTTCTGACACCTCTGGACTCCACAAGCATACACACACACACACACACACACACACACACACACACACGCTATTAAAAATAACAGCTAAAAACTTCTCAGATTTGGGGCTGGGGACATGGTTCCACAACAAAGAGTGCATGCTATACAAGCATGCAGATGTGAACTCAAACCTCGGCACCCATGTGAAAGTCAGGTATGGATGGATAGCCACGTGCTTTTGTAACCTCAACATCGGGACACGGAGACAAGTGGCTCCTAGGAGCTCACTGGCCAAATCCTAGGCAAAATGGAGAGTTTTGGGTTTAGTGAGAGACCCTGTCTCAAGGGAGCAAAGTAGAGAGCAATAGTGGAAGACACCTGGTATCTCCTCTGGCCTCTGAACAGGCACATATGCTCACACAGACCCACAAACCTACACACACACCTACCTCTTCCCAAATTTGGCAAAATGCATAAGCCTAGATATTCAAGTAACAAAACAAACTAAAAAAAAAAAAAAATCCACATCAAAACATACATAGTCAAAAATTTTATCTCTAAGGCAGGTCAGGTTGCAGTTAACTCTTGAGCACTCTACTTAAATTAGACCCTCTTAATATGCTACCCCATCATGCCTGTACTTTTCTCTTATAAACCTACATTTTTGAATTATTTAATGTTTCTCTTTCCCCAAGGAACTGTAACTTCCATGAAGGCAGACTCAACCTGGTCATTGTTCCATCACTTAACGTAATCTATCCTAAATCAAAGCTGCTCTATTAGTACGTGCTAGATGATGGGGTAGTGAGATGACTCAGCAGGTTAAAAAGTATGGCTGCACAAGCCTGACAACCTGGGTTTGATCTGAGACACCCACAGTGGAAGGAGAGAACCAAATCTAAAAAACTGTCCTCTTACCTCCACATGGCTCGCACACCCACACCCAAACACACGATCATACAGACACAATTCAAACAAACAAAAAAAAAAAGCCCAGACCTGCAGACACAGTAACTCGGGAAATGAGGGGGAAACTACAGTCCATCAGTTCCAGACTAGTCTATGAAACACAAGATGACTCCTCCAAGAAGAAAAATATAAAGAAATCAGCCTCTTCACCATCAATGGATTTTGCTCTCTTTTCAAAAGTGCTCCAGACTTGCCTTGTTGATCGACGTGATTGCTGTCAGGTTAGCTGCACAAACTTACTGTTGATCAACGTAACCGCTATCAGGATAGCCACCCTTACCTTATTAGTCTGCAGAATCCGGGCATGAAACGCAGCTGGCCAGGCATGCAGCAACAGGTACGCATATGAGCGAATGGCATACACTGGGGAATATTCCCACGTCTGAAACCCCTTCCCATAGATGAGGTAGTGTGTCTGAAAGAAGAAACAGATACGATCAGGGTTGTATGAGCAAAGCCCCTCCTAAGGAGCTACAGGTAAAGATTCTGTGTCAAAACCTTTAGAGACAAAATGTTGAGAATTAACATTTGTAACTAATGAATAAGAAAAACAAATGACCTCATAGTTTTAAATTAAGAAACTAAAAATTTTACTGTATTTTCTTAAAATAATATTTAACCAAAACAGAGGCTTTAAGTCTTTTATTTTCCTAAATTGTACACACTAAGCAAGCATCTTCCCTCTGGTTTTTGATACAAATGTGTTCAGGTAAATTTACTTCCAAATTTTCTGTTCGAAAAGTCAGCAAACAATACATAAACATATAAATCAAGAAACAACATTCAAGTGCACTATCAGTGACACTATTGTCTTAGTTAAGGCTACCCTTGCTGTGATGAAACGCCACTACCCAAAGCTACTTGGGGTTACAGAGTTTATTTCTTCTTTATTATTATTATATTTTTCATTATTTAAAACAATTTTCAAATTCAAATATATTTTGGTCATATTCTTCTCCTCCCCCAAGTTCCTCCAGATCCTTTCCTCCCTACACACCCAACTTCAAGTTCTTTCTCAAAGAAACAAAGGCCCAATACAACAAAACCAAGAAAACAAATAAAACCACATCCAAAAAGGAAAAAATCCACCAAACTGTAACCAAATAAAAGCCCCACACACACACACAAACGCCTCCCCCCCAATAAAAAACCTAAATCCAATTAGATATTGATCAGCTACACCTGAACATGAGGCCCGTCCTGGAATGGCTGATATACCCTGTGTCACTTTATTGAAGAAAACTGTTTTTCCTTCTCTCAGCAAGTATAAACGACAGTTCAGTTGTTAACCATTACCCTAGTGACTAGGTTTTCATTCATTCACTCATTTTTTAAAAAAAATAACAAAATAAAATATAATAAAACAAAAACTATCGCATTGAAGCTGGACAGGACAAACCAACTGAAGGAAACACACAGTTCCACATCACAGTTCATCAGCAAAAGCAGTCAGGGCAGGAACTCAAACAGGGCAGGAACCTGGAGGCAGGAGCTGATGCAGAGGCCATGGAGTGGTGCTGCTTACTGGCTTGCTCCTCATGGCTTGCTCAGCCTGCTTTCTTACAGAACCCAGGACCACCAGCCCAGGGATGTCACCATCCACAATGGGCTGGACCCACCCCCATCAATCACTAATTAGGAAAATGTCCTACAGACTTGCCTACCTCCCGGTCTCATGGAGGCATTTTCTCAATTGAGGATCCTCCCTTTTCTAATGACTCTTGCTTGTATCAAGCTGACATAAAACAAGTCAGCACAACTATTTTGGCAACATCAGAAGAAATACACTTAAAAAGTTGGAAGAATGTAGCTTCCCTCTAGGAAGTGGAATCTGGACATGAGTAAAATGGATAATTGTACTTCCCTCAAGTTTATGAGTAATTGTTAGCTTTAAAACCTATATCTACAAGTATTACTATGATTTACAAAACCATTTAAAAGATAATTATAAGCCTCACCTTTGAGTATGTCAGCTAAAGACTATAGACTTCAATAGTAACTAAATCAACAGTTTGGGCTTTTTTAAAGATCTGTTTTATTTATGTGTGGATGTCTACATAAGTGTATGCATGCAAGTGTGTACCTGTAGAGACCAGAAGAGGGCATCAGATTTATTTGTCTGTTTATTGAGACAGGGTCTCTTTATGTAGCCGTGGCTGTCCTGTAACTTGCTCTGGAGACCAGGCTGGCCTTGAACTCACAAGAGATCCACCTGCCTCTGTTTGCAGAGTGCTGTGATTAAAGGCGTGCACCACCACACTGTGCTATCATGATTTGGAGCTGGAGTCACCTACATTTGAGCCGCTGGAATTTGAACTATAATCCTCATGACTGAGCAGCAAGTCTTAACCACTGAGCCATCTCTCCAGCCCCAAATCAGTAGTTTTTAGGATGTAAAAGTGCAGACAATTCATCACAGTTTTTATGATATAAAAGTGAAAACAATTTATTTTAGTATTTTCACACTTGCATTTTACTTGTTTGTTAATCAGTTCTAAGTACCAAATCAAGATCAAAGGCCAAGTGCGAGAACTGGGGGCTGGGGATGTAGCCCAGTGGTAAAACATTCGCCTAGCATGCCCAAGACCATGGGTTAGATCCCTTGGATTGCAAAAACTAAAACAAACAAAAAACCAGCTAAAGAGATGACCTACTGGTTCCCAGTAGTTGAATGTTTCATCACAGTCAGAGATGTTGCTCAGAAGAGCAGCGCACAACCTTGCTGAGAGCAGACACTTGAAAGCAGTGGATCCTTCAGGGGCCCAGACTTGCCCTGCTTTATTTCCAGACCTGCCCGGAAGGAAAAGCAAAACCATTATTGTATCAGGAAGCCTGCCAGTGAGAACTAAATCCAGATAGAAAAGACAGGAATGACCAAAGACAGCAACGCAATAAAGCCATTCACCTAAAAGAACGGCTTGCCATGTTTGAGTAGAATGAATAAGAGACTGCGTTTCAATCACACCTTCCACTTCCTGCTACTAGGGTATCCTACACCTTGGCCTATTTCACCTACAACACTCGCTTTCACCTCAAGCCAACTAATCACTCACTTGAAGGCCACAATGCTCTCTCTCCATTTCTTAAGGCCATCCCTTGCCAAGACTTTATTCCCACTCTTTCCAATGAATGGAGGCCTAATACAAAGTGCAGGTGCAGCAGACAGTTCCTTCAATGCAGACCTCACCTACGGGTTACAGGCATGCTGGTGGATTCCAGGGGGCAGAAAACAGCAAACAGAGGCTACTGAGAGAATAAAGCGGCAGGCAGGGAGACTCGGGTGTAAAAAGCATACTCTCCGGCCACCAGCTCCCAGAGAGGCTCGGCTAACTACCAGGACGAAGCCTGAAGCGTGGCAGACCCTCGCTCCCATAATGCAGGGACCTGCAGAGGGGCGAGGATCAACCCAAGCTGGGACGCTCCCAGGAGGGGCAGGAGCAGCCCCAGCTCGCCGCCGAGACCCCCGGCCGCCCGACCCTCCCGCCGGCCACGCCCTCCGGCCGCACACGCACTCGGGCCGCTGTTCCGCGCCGCCTGCCTCCCGGCTGCCCAGCAGCTCCCG
>CABHPH010124398.1:19472-38133 GCA_902168325.1 Peromyscus nudipes | reverse complement strand
TTTATTTATTTATTTATTTATTTATTTATTTATTTATTTATTTATTTATTTATATTTATTTTCTTTGTTTTTTGTTTTTGAGGCAGCATTTCTCTGTGTGTTCCTAGCTGTCCTGAAACTCACTCTATAGACCAGGCTGGCCTCAGAGATCCGCCTGCCTCTGCCTCCCGAGAGCTAGGATTAAAGGCGTGAGCCACCTCCCCTAAGTGCAGGTTTCTGTCCTTGGCAACAGCTTTCCACTGTGTCCACTTCTGTTTCCTCTGCCTGATCACTGGTAAATAGTTGCTGACAGGCAAATGGCTGGAATCTCCCTAAAAATATTTATTATCTGATATGTGTGTGTATGTGTGTTCCTGACTGTGTCTGAGCACCACATGCATGCAGTGCCCTTGAAGTACAGAAGTGGCACCAGATACCCTGAAGCTGGAGTTACAGGCCATTGTGGGTCACCTGACATTGGTACTGGGAACTGAACTTGGGTCCTCTGCAAGAGCGGCAAGTGCTCTTAACCACTGAACCATCTCTTCAGCCCCTGGCCTGCAATCTTAGCTGAAGCCAGGAAATACTGGATAGCAAGTTCCTCAGGTTGAAAAAATGGAATCCAATTTCAGCACCAAGTACAGTTTTCCAAGTTGCTTATTAGCTCTGTTAGTTTGGTCCCAAGGGTTGAAAGACATGGAAGAAAAAGACCTGGCCCTCTGAGCCCTGTGGCTTATGGAGGCCAGTGGAAGTCATCTGGAGCACACACTGTAGGCAATGTGTTTTTTCTCTCTCTCTTTTTAAAAATTAACTAATTAAGGGCTGGAGGGATGGCTTAGTAGTTAACAGCACTGCCTGCTCTTCGAGAGAACCTGGGTTCAGTTCCCAGCACTCACATGGCAGCTCACAATGGTCTGTTTGTAACTCGAGTTACAGGGAATGTCCTCTTCTGGCACACATGCAGTACAGACATACCTGCAGGGAAAACACCCATACACAACAAAACAAAGAATCACAAGTGTGTGTGTGTGTGTGTGTGTGTGTGTGTGTGTGTGCGCGCGTGCGTGCGTTTGCATGTGCGTGTGTATCAGAGGACAACTTTGCAGTCAGTTCTCTCCTTCCAGCTTCCAGGGTTTGGGAGATTGAGGACAGGTTTCACAGTAAGCACTTTCGCCCTCTGGGCTGCTGTCTTCCTGGGCTTGCAACAGGTTTTGCTGGGGCCTCAATCCACTTCAGGGTAGAGCTGGCTGTTTTTCCTGGAACGAAGTATTTGGCTCAGTCCCTCATGGATCTTATCACACAGGCCGATATTCAACATGCTGTTTGCTGACGTGGACTTGTTTTAAGTGCCTTTGAAGGATTTGTTTTTGGGAGAACTTTCCAGTGCTTCTGTTGAGACACACAGCAGTTGTATACCTTGAGGGAACATGCTACCTTGCTAAACACTAGATGGGTTGGGGACAAAGAACAGCACCCTATGTCCCATTTTTCCCTTCTTCTTTTAGGTCTGAATAATAGGGCTTATCAGAATTGTCTAGCTAAGTGCTGCTCAATCTGGCTGGCATGGGGCCTGGGATGGAGTAAAGCACGCTAGAGTCTGAGTATAGGTGGATAAAGGCTCAGAGAGGCCCACAGTTTAGGTTTTCATGTTGAAAAGAGTAAGCCCATCTAGGCCACCCTGAGACCTCACATATTCTCCAGTCTGCCCACCATACCTCAGACGGGTACTCTGTGGATGTGTACACACCACCATCATGAATGAAGGCTGGACCTAGGGATGACTAGCACACTGGCATGTACTTACAAAGGGCCTTGCATGAAAAGTAATCAGCCCCGAAGGGCTTCTCTAAACCACTAGTCATGATCCTGGCTTCAGGAGATCAGAGAATTCGATCAAAGGAAACATTCACATTAAATGAAACAGCACGGATGCTGGAGAGATGGCTCAGAGGTTAAGAGTACCGACTGCTCTTCCAGAGGTCCTGAGTTCAATTCCCAGCACCCACATGGTGGCTCACAACCATCTGTAATGAGATCTGGTGCCCTCTTCTGTATACATAATAAATAAATAAATCTTTAAAAAAAAATGAAATAGCACATTTTCGCCTTTGTATCATACAGCTTGACATGAAAAGCGGCCGTGTTAGGGCTCTGACACCCCAAGCTGGGTGAAAGATAGGAGTGATGGCTGAGACACCTTTGGCCTTCCCTTTTGAAAGCCCTGAAGGGTACCTTGCTGAACTCTCAACATTAGTCTATGGTATGGGGAATTTTGCCCGCAATCCCAGCACAGATGGAAGATGGCTTCAAACTCCAGGTCAAGTAGAGCTATACAATGAGACCTTGTCTCAAAAAAAACAAAACAAAACAATATAACAAACAACAAAAACCAAGGGGCTGGAGAAATGGTTTTGCTTTAAGAGCACTAGCTACTCTTGCAAAGGATCTGGGTTCAGCTACCAGCACCCACATGTTAGTTCACAACTGTCTGCAATTCCAATTCCAAGGGACCTGATGCCCTCTTCAGATCTTCATGGGTACTGCACAAATATAGTACATAGATACACATGTAAACAAAATACCCTTACACATAAAATAAAATTTATTTTTGTTTTTTGTTCATCGATGTTTTGCCTGCATGTATGTCTGTGTGAGGGTGTCAGAAGTCCTGGAACTTTACAGACAGCTGTGAGCTGCCATGTGGGTTCTGGGAATTGAACCTGGGTCCTCTGGGAAGAGCAGCCAGTGCTCTTAATTGCTGAGCCGTCTCTCCAGCCCCTCAAAATAAATCTTTTTTAAAAAGGCTTTCAACTCATGCTATTAAGCAAGCAGAAGCTATCAAACAAAAGTCATCTTGATACCCCCGTTACAGCAACTTACATTCCAGGCTCCTAAGGTATAGTAGAAAACCCATACTGGACATGGAAGCAGAAAGCCAGGGCTGTCCAGTCTTGGCCTGTTCTGTCTTTTAGAACTGCCAGGCCTGGGTAAGTTGGAGACAATAAATCTTAAATTTTCCCAAGACTGTTGAGTATACAGTACTATACAGAGAAGTATTTGTTCTTTGCCTATCCAGGATATACTCTTGGCCTGTGTATATAGGATTACACTGTTATATTGTAGGTCCTTGTACAACTTCTCCAACACCAGTTCAATTTAATGAAACAAACAGAAAGTATTGTTTTAAAAACTGCTGTATTCAAAAATCAATAATAAACTTTAGGGTAAATAAGCTTTAAAACAAAAGCTTAAGAACAAAAATAAATAATTTACACAACTCACTAACCCAGTTTTTTCAGTAAATCAGTTTCCAGCCATAGGACTATAAGCCTGGGCTGGACCCATGGGAAACCCTCATAGTTGATTATCATAAAAAACAGTAGCAAAAAATCAGAAGGCTGAGTAGACTCTTTAACAATCCAAACACTGGATATTCCTTCTTTGTCTTTTGAGGAAGTATTTACTCTTAGTCTAGATTAGCCTGGAATTCACTACATAGCCCAGGCCAGTCTCAAATTTATGGCACTCCTCCTGCCTCAGCTTTCTCAATACTGGGATTACAGGCATAAGCTATCGTGCCTAGCTTCCAACACTGGATTTAATGTTTACTTTAAAATAACCAAACTTTTACATTTTGTACACAATCCAATGTAATGCTAAAATAATTAGCATTTTAGTTTGAAGAAGCATTATATAACAGGGATGGGACACTATAAATGAGGTCTTCAATTCTTGAAATACAAATAGAAAGGGGTGTATGGTGGGAAAAAAATCCAGACACTAACTGGAGGGACATCTGAAGGCTTGCATCCTTTATTTTCTGTGATGGCTTTGAAGTTATGATTGTTTGACATGTAGAGCCTTCGGCACATTAGATACAGCCTTTTTTTTTTTTTTTTTTTTTTTTTTCACAGTAAGTTAAAATCTCATCTTGACTCTGTATAGACCTGGATGGTCTTGTGGGTGGATTCCAGAAGTCTGCTGTGTGATAAAGAGTAACATGAAGGATTGCTGTAGTGCCCTAATTTCATACTTCCTTGTACACAATGAATCACTTTGGGAATTTATTCCAGGGGCTATGTACACAAAAGTGTCAAGAAGAAAATGTTCTCCACTCTTGCATAAAAAAACGTGTACAGTGCTTCAGGAATGGAACTTCTGCTCTGCCGGGCCGGGCCTCAGGGATCTCTGCAGCCAGAAGATGGGAGGCTCCTTCCTCCTACTTTATTGCTCTGTGGTTGAGTATTAATCATCCAACCCTGGCGTTTCTCCTTGTTGGATCCTAGATGCTATCCTGATGGCTTCTTCCAGAGATGGCTGTTCTCCAAGCTGAAAGCAGATCACACGGAACATCAATAATCCAGAGTCCTGTTCTAGGTGATGAATCCAGAGAATTGTAATGGTAGAAGTGTCATTTCTCTCTGTAATTCTGATGCTTGGGAATGCTAAAATATTAGCTAACTTGATTACTAATAGATAAAATCAAAACTTCTAATTACTTACTTTACGTTCTTCAAATGCCAGTCAGCACAGCCAAAGGAGCACTTGCTCAGCAGCTTGCTTCTGCATCCATGCACTAAAGAAAACTAATGGCTGGCATTTCCCTGTTTGTCAAGTAAACATAAGGAGAAACCACTCCTTATACAGAGGGTCTGTGCACCTGGCATGCAGGGTTTATATTTTCTGCTGGGAACAGGTACTCTTCCCCAGAGAATGCTCCTTCCATGTCTTCTGACACACCTCACTTTGGGGCTGTGTGGGCACTCTTGGAGGAATCACTGAGGGTCTGTTCACAGCAGGTTCACCTCCAAGAAGTAGCTCTCATGTGCCTCAAAAAACTCCCCCTTGTTATACTCCATCTTGACTGTGAAGATGGCTGTCTGAGTACACACAAGGATACACGCCTGACAATTTTCTCTTGCTATAAATTCCCCAAGAATAAGCAAAGCAAAGTTGTAAAGAACACTGTTAGTTTGTTTTGATTAAGGCCTCATATAGCTTAGGCCAATGACCTTCATTCAACTTTTGATCTTTCTGCCTCCACTTGAGTGTACAGATTATAGGACTGAGCTACCAGGCCTGGTTTGTGGTCCTGGGGGTAGACCACAGGGTTTCATGCATTCAAACAAGCACTCCACCAACTGAGCCATACTCCCAGCCTAAGTTGGGTCTTTTTTTTTTTTTTCTGGGGGTGGGGTGGGGGGAGGTGTTCTGAGAAAGGGTCTCTCTACATAGCCCTGGCTATCGTGGAACTATGTAAAGCAGGCTGGCCTTGAACCCAGAGAGCTCACCGTGCCTCTGCCTCCTGGGATTAAAGGCACACGCCTCTATTGCCTGATTTCTGGTCATTTTGAGATCACCCTCATTATAGTAATTGTCTTAAAGCAAGTTAGGCACCCAGATGATTTTGTGCATGGCATAAACACTGAAAAGTTGCACCTAAGACCCAGAGTGCCAGGTTGAGAACTATGTACTGCTGCTGCTGTCCACCTAACCTGTACTCACCTGAACTGCAATCTGAGTGCCATTGGATGTTGCCACTAAGGTCAGAGGTCTGGTTTCTGTAGTTACTAAATGATGGCTATGTTGTTGGTGTCCCATTTCTGAAGAGGCTGTATGGAATGCTGCCAGGTCTTGAGCCACAATTGCAACCTTAAGTGAAGCAAAATGAACAAAACACACATGAAAAAATTACCTATGACTCAAACAGATTGAAGTCTATTTTTTTTGTGAGGAACCAGAGATGCATAGGCACTTCCTGCTAGAACAGACCTTATGCACTGTCTAGGCTGGGCTGTTCCATTTGAGGAAGTTAAGGCTCCCTCAGAAAGGATTTACCTACAATCATGAAGTAAGTCGATGGCAAAACAGGTAGAGAGTACTGTGGGAGCCCACAGAGGTTCCTAGTGAGATCTGAGCTTGCTTTACCAGCAGGACTGCATAAGAGGATGATTGGAACATGGACCTGGGTACCAGGTATTTGAAAGGGTCTACACTTGGCTATATCTAGCAAGGGGGAGGTCTTTTTCCTCACCCCATGCCATTGTTATAAAAAGCCCTTTTGAATAAAGTTCTGGGGCCATGCGATGGTGAAGCACACCTTTAATCCCAGCACTCGGGAGGCAGAAGCAGGAGAATCTCTGTGAGTTCGAGGCCACCCTGGGCTACAGAGTGAGTTCCAGGAAAGGTGCAAAGCTACACAGAGAAACCCTGTCTCGAAAAACAAAACAAGACAAAAAAACAAAACAAAAACAAAAACAAAGTTCTGGGCCGTTGGGTATTGACCAAGTCTTCCCGAAACTCTCCTGTGTTTCTGTCTTTCCTCTTGTTGGCTAGGCCTATCACTCTATCTACACTTTTCTCATCCCTCTCTCCTCAAGAGTACTCTGGGTAAAAGTGGGAGCTGGCCTCTCAGAGTACTGCAGAAATGGATCTGCCATGTCTAACTTCACTGGCTAGGAAAATGAGGCTGTTCCCAGGTTCTGCTATTCTAAGTGGATGCTGAGGGAGTTATAAATGTCAACTAACACACACCACAGATGCCTATTTATTCCTGAGTGTGGACTGGACTATTTTCTCCTTTTGTATTTACAATTAGCTTTCCATTTACCTGGGGAACCTGGAAGGACTGGTGATATGACTGACCAACAGCAGCATCTCCTTAGAGACACTCCCCACCTAGACTCATGGATCTTTGCAGTGTCTCCTGAAGCTTGCTGCCACAATGACAGCTTAAGTTCTTTATTTTTATTTTATGTGTATGGGTGTTTTGCCTGCATGTATGTCTGTATACCATCTGTGTGCCAGGTGCCAGAGGTGGCCAGAAGAGGGCATCAGATCCCTTGGGACTGGGGTTACAAATGCTTATGAGCTGCCATGTGTGTGCTGGGACTTGAACCAGGTCCTCTGGAAGAATAGCCAGCGTTCTTAACCACTGAGTCATCTCTCTAGCTTTGTTCTGGTGTTGTTTTTGAGACAAGGGCCTCACTATGTAGCCCTTGGAAATTGCTGGCTTGGAAATTACTCTGTACACCAGGCTAGACTCAAAGATCTGCTTGCTTCTGCCTCCCAAGTGCTTGGACTAAAGGCACCTGTATGCCTAGCTGTAGGTGTTTTTTTGTTTTGTTTTTTGATTGTTTGTTTTTTGAGATACTGTTTCTCTGTGTAGCTTTAGAGCCTGTCCTAGAACTTGCTCTGTAGACCAGGCTAGCCTCAGACTCACAGAGATCTGCCTACTTCTGCCCTCCAAGTGCTGGGATTAAAGACATACGCCACCACTGCTCAGCACTGTATATGTGTTTTTAGATAAAATTTAATTTTAATGTGTTTATGTCTATGGAAGTATATGCTATGTGTTTGTGGGTACCCTTGGAGGCCAGCTGGAGTTATAGACAGTTGTAAGTTGCTTAATGTGGCCGGGCATGGTGGCACATGCCTTTAATCCTAGTACTGGGGTGGCAGAGGCAGGCAGACCTCTATGACTTCAAGGCCAACCTGGTTTACAGAACTAGTTCCAGGACAGTCATGGCTACACAGAGAAACCCTGTCTTGAAAAACCTTAAAAAAAAAAAAAAAGCCTAATGTGGGTGCTGGGAACTGAATTTGGGTCCTCTGAAGAGCAGCGAGCACGCTCCTGTAACCACTGAGCTGTCTCTCCAGTCCCTCATTGCTTCCATCCTGCTGTGAACTTTATGGTGCTGAAGTAACTATAATTCCTATTTTACAGGTAGAGAAAAAAATAACTTCGAGGACTAATTGGCTAAAGAAGTTATAGTCGGCCTGAAGTTCACACGCCTAAATAGGAATGTACATCACAGCTTCTGTGCAAGTTTTAACAGTGATGTATGTACTAACAGTGAACAAAAGTAGTTACCTGCTGTCCTTCTGTGCCCTCGGCGGTGACCATAGCCACAGAGTGTGTTCCTGCTGAGGAGATGACTGCATCGTGAGTGGGGACCGTGATAGGTGTGCCATCCTGCGTTACCATGGTGATGGTGTTGCCAATGGCCTGCATGTCAGCTTGAGATATGTTGACCTGCAAACACAGTGCATTTTACAAATCAGATAATGTTTCTTGTTACATTTGGTAATTTTCACTAAGGACAGAGCATAATCCTTGTATAAGTTTACTGTGTGGGAGCAAATAAACATTTTACAGTGTAATAAACTCTTTAACTCATCAGACAAGTCAATGTCTGTTTTGTTTGTTTGTTTGTTTTTTGTTTTTTTAGACAGGGTCTTGTTCTATTGCCCACAATGGCCTGGAACACTGCAGTAATCCTCCTGCCTCAGCTTTCTGCTTACTGAGGTTACAGTTGTGAGTCACTACGCCCAGCTTAGACCCTTACTTCTGCCATAATCTAATATCTTTACAGGTACTGGGCCTAACTCTTCCCACTCTAACCATCTCTACCTTGACACCTTGCATCCTGTACAAACCTCTGTTCCCTATGGTCTAGCCATCCTGTGTGTGCTTTTCATCTGTCAGCTGCTTCTTCTTATTTCATTTGCATTTGGCTACCCACTACACTGTTCTGCCTGCATGTATGTCTGTATAAGGGTGTCGGATCCCCTGGAACTGGAATTACAGACAGGTGTGAGCTGCCATGTGGGTGCTGGGAATTGAGTCTGGGTTCTTTGGAAGAATAGTCAATGCTCTCAACCACTGAGTCATCTCTCCAGCCCCACCTCTCAATTTCTTTACAAACGTTCTTAACCCCATTTTCTATCACCTCAAATCTGCATTTGATATCCCAGCCACTACTAACCACCTGCAGCCCCCAGAAGGGGTCACACTCTGTCACATTTTCATGGCTTTGTCTGGCAAGCTCATGAAGATCCTTCAATGCCCACTGAATTACCTTCTATGAGAAGATCATTCTAAGATTTCTTGAGGACGGATTATTTATTTTCTCTCCCAGGCTGCCAGAGTAGTTTATATACCTTTCAAATATTTACCCCTGATCATGAGAAATTATCACTTGATTATGTTAGAAATGTCTCTTTCTAGACTTTGACATCACTCTTTTGTACTAGTCAAACTATCTAAAAAAAAATATCTTCATGGGCTGGGTGGTGGTGGTGCACACCTTTAGTCCCAGCAATCAGGAGGCAGAGGCAGGGTGGATCTCAGTGGATTGGAGGCCAGCCTGGTCTACAAAGTGAGTTCTAGGATAGCCAGGGCTACACACAGAAAAAAATTATATCTCCAAAAAACAAACAAACAAAAAAAACCAAAGAAAAAAATTATATCTCCAAAAAACAAACAAACAAAAAAAAACCAAACAAATAAACAAACATAAAGTCTTCATAGAATAGAAGGCCAAAAATATCTGAATGACTCAGAGAATGAAATAAAATTCCTGAAAGAAATGGAGGAGTAAGTTTAGAAAGAACACAACATTGAGAAGACAGTTTTGGGATAGAATTAGTCTTACTCTGCAGCATTTGAGAGAGCCATGGATGAATGGTATAGAGATGGGTTCCCTATAAACACTAGAGCTAGTCAACACTGCTACTGGCTGCATGGAAGAGAAACTGTCAGATCATCACATCTCATTACAGGCTGTTTTGGAGTTGCTACAGAAGAAATTGCTACTGCAGGGAGGAAAACTAGATCAGACAACATCATACAGATTCTGTATGTAATCAATTATCTGATTTAGAAAAAGTGTCAGGACAGATGGTGAACAAACATCTGTTAGGGGTTAGGCAAATACGTTTATCTTGCTTGTCAGTCAGTGGACACGAAGCACTGCGTGGACGCACAAGACAAAGGCAGGGATATGGGTGCATGTGATGGTATGAATGCACTGGTATTTCTCAATCCTGAATGTTCTGCCTCCTAGCTGATATCAGCATGTTAACAGCTACAAAACCGGGGTTGGGGATTTAGCTCAGTGGTAGAGCAAGCACAAGGCCCTGGGTTCGGTTCTCAACTTCAAAAACAAACAAACAAACAACAACAACAGAAAAAAAAAAAAACAGTTACAAAATCAGGACAGGAGTGGTGGCACAACTATAATCTCAGCACTTGGAAGATGAAAGCACTCGGGAGGCAGAGACAGGCGGATCTCTGTGAGTTCAAGGCCAGCCTAGGGTACAGAGTGAGTTCCAGGAAAGGCACAAAGTGACACAGAGAAACCCTGTCTCTAAAAACCAAAAAAAAAAAAAAAAAAAAGTTATCAAAACAAAGAAAGGTGGGGTATGGTGACACACAGCTGTAATCTCAGATCTTGGTGGGTGAGGCAGGAGGATTTCTGTAAATTCAAGTCCTGGTCTACATAGAGTTCTTTTTTTTTTTTTTGGTTTTTCAAGACAGGGTTTCTCTGTGTAGATTTGGTGCTTGTCCTGGATCTCGCTTTGTAGACCAGGCTGGCCTCGAACTCACAGAGATCCGCCTGTCTCTGCCTCCCGAGTGCTGGGATTAAAGGCGTGAGCCACCACCACCCTGCTTTACATAGAGTTCTAAGCCATTCAGGGCTGCATAGTGAAACCCTGTGTCAAAAGCCACCAAACCAAACCAACCAAACAAGCCAAATAAAATAAACAACAAAGGGCATACTGACTGCAGGAGGCGAGTTCTAATACAGATGGACAGGAAGAGAGCTCTCCATGGAAGACAGAACATCCTGGTAGTCCACGTGCTTGTGTTTTGTTTTGTTTTACCAAAACTAAAACAACCCATTCCACTACTCTCTTTTTCCCCCTAGGCAGGGTTTCTCTGTGTGGCCTTGGTTGTCTTGGAACTAGTTTTGTATACCAGGCTGGCCTCAAACTCACAGAGATCCACCTGCCTCTGCCTCCTGGGTGCTAGGATTAAAGGTGAGCACCACAACCACCCAGAACTTTTTTCTTTTTTAAAAAAACTTATTTATGTATTTTATATATTTGAGTATTTTGTCTACATATATGTCTGCACACCAGGAGATGGCATCAGATTCCATTACAGGCAGTTATGAGCCACCATGTGAGTTCTGGGAACTGAATTTAGGACCCCTGGGAGAGAAGCCAGTGCTCTTCACTGCTGAGTCACTCTCCAAATCAGACCAGGTACGTTTGAAGGTCCCAGTCTCCTTGTGGTTCTGACCTCTGTCACTTCACCTTTGAGTCACACCAGTCAATACCATTTGTTTTCTACAGACATAAACACCCTCTACTATTGCTACTTCATACCATCTTTTTCAGCAGACTATGGAAAACCTCTGGGTGATCGACCACTGCCTCGAGCAGTGGTTCTCAACCTGTGGGTAGTGACTCCTGGGGCAGTCAAACAACCCTTTCACAGGGATCGCCTAAGACCACCGGAAAACACAGGTATTTACATTATGATCCAAAACGATAGCAAAATTACAGCTATGAAGTAGCAATGAAAACAGCTATTGTGGCTGGGGGTCACCACACGAGGAGCTGTATTACAGGGTCGCACGCAGCATTAAGAAGAAGTTTGAGAACCACTGGCCTACTGGTCGGAAGTCCAAACTTCATGCTTTGCTACTCAAGGGTTTCCTCCATGGGGACTCAGCCTGTCTTTCAATCCCAGGTGCAGAGAAATATTTAACTTTCTTGACTTTTAGTAGATACTTACATGTTGAGTGCCATCCTGGGATATAAGTGTAACT
This sequence comes from Peromyscus nudipes, assembly GCA_902168325.1. NCBI lineage: Eukaryota > Metazoa > Chordata > Mammalia > Rodentia > Cricetidae > Peromyscus > Peromyscus nudipes. Next base: position 26,533 of record CABHPH010124398.1, on the reverse strand, counting down.
TGTTGACTCAACCCAGACTGGGTTACTGTGGCTACCTGTGTAGATACAATGTCCTCTCCTTCTACACCTGTAACATATGTGATCTGGGACCCTTTAAGAACATCATCACCTTGACCTGTTTAAAATAAATGAATAATTTATTTGACCAACTAACCAATCTATTTAGACAACATTCGAGATTTTAAATAGGAAACAGAAAATTGAATTGAGAGCCGGGCACAGTCATGCATGCCTGTCATTCTAGCACTCAGAAGGTGGAGTTGGGCAGCCTTGGCTGTGCAGCAGGGAGTTCAAGGCCAATCTGGGTTGCACAAACCTATGTCTCAAAAAACAAACAAAAGGATTTTTATATTCTAAACCATGAAAACAGTTTTCAGGACCTCCTCTTAATTCTTCTATCTTCACTTCTGCAAGCCAAGCTAAATCAAACCCTATCATCAACTTGAAGTGTACTGATTTGGGAAGGCCTCGCCTTTATACTTGGATGGAGTGATTTGTGCCACTGTGCACATCCACACTGGGGACACGAAGGGAGGAATTATACACAAAGACAGACTTGCCCCTCCAAGAGAGTAAGTCTATACCAAGTTCCTTAAGTCACTTAAGATTCATGAAGGTAATAAAAGAGTCTCTATAAACATTAGCCACAAAACCAGAATGGCTTGTATACACAATCTACTAACTACTCGACTTTTACACACGTGATCGACAGCAAGCTATTGGTACACAATGACATCACTGTGTAAAGACTATGCAATGACATGTTATCTGAGCTGAGGTTAATCATTTAATAAGTAACAGAACAGCAACTCCAGTCCAGTTCTTTTTTCACAAAGAATTAGCAAGGGAGCCAGAAATCCTGTGTCAACAATCCCCACCCCCCAAAAAAGGGATCAGAAAGTGAATGACAATTTCAACATCTAAAACTGCTAGACTTGGCAACCAGGAAGATTACCGACCTCTCTGTTCTCTCAACACTTGCCAGCTCCCACGGAACAAGCAAGAAAGTCCCTCTTCAAAGAGAAACTTAATACTCTAAGTACTAATCTAAAAATACTGGTATATGAAGGATTTTAGTATGCAAATTTACCTAGTGTGTGTTCAGATGGTGATAGACACTGAAGTGTAATGTTCTTACATATATCACTTTGCGCCTATTCTTTTCAGTTGTTTATATACAATTATTCCAGTTTTACAAACCCAGGGGATCATGTGAGAAAAAGGAGCACAAATCTGTATTTTAGAAAAGCAATCATACTTGGGTTTTTTTGTTTGTTTGTTTTGAGACAGGGTTTCTCTGTGTAGCCCTGACTGCCCTGGAACTCACTCTGTAAAACAGGCTGGCCTTCAACTCAGAGATCTGTCTGCCTCTGTCTCCTGAGTGCTGAGATTGAAGGTATACACCACACCACTGCCCGGCCCCATCAACAACTTTTTTAACTTAAATGTGTCTGGACATTTCACTCAGGTGTTGAAAATGAGAACAGAAGTCTCTGCTCTTTCCCAGGCAGAACTGCCATATTGGTCAGGCTTCCTGCAAAGTCTCCAACTTGCTCTCCTCTCACCAAGCACTTTGTCTTTCACATTTGCCAAACCCTCCATCTATCTGCAAGTCCCCTTGCCTTAGATCTGTTCACTTCCCTTCCCCCAGGCCTTGCTTCTTTGCCTCCTCAATCTTTCTATGAACATGTCTTCAGGAAGCTTCCTCTGCCCTCACAGAAGGTACTAAGTTCTCCCTCTTCCACAACCGGGAGCACCTGTGTCCTTCTGCAGCACTTACACAGTTGTAAATCACGGTTGTGTGATTCCACAAAGGAAACAAAAGGATCTGAGAAAATGGCATGGGCCGTATGCTCTGTAACTGATTCCCAAACTCAAAACAGATGTAACTCTTAAAGCTCTCACCTGGGGGAGGCTCGAAGAAGGCTTCCTGCTCCTCTTCAATGGGCTCTGTGTCATTGTGAGCTGTCCGTTTGTGCATAGCTAGTGTGGAGATCTGTTTGTATGTCTTCCCACAGTGGTTACAGTTGTATGGTTTAGAGTGAGTATGAACGACATGGTGTTTATACAAACTGGAATATTCTGTAAACCTTTTGTCACAACCAGGAACTGTACAGACATATGGCTTTTCTCCTAAGTAAAGAAGACACACACACACACACACAGGTCATTTTTACATTGGTACACATCATCACTCCACAGCTGGAGAGTGGGACTTCTAAAAATAAACAGCCAAATCATCCATCACTACAACTCATGGTTAGAGTGCTTATTTAGCATGCATGATGCAGAGTTCAATTCCTCACACCAGGAGGCGTGTGGGGGGGGTGTCCCTTTTCATCTTGAAATGAAACAGCACACAAGAGAAAATTTCCTATGGTTCTGACTTGGCTCAAAAAGAGCCTGAGTGGCTGGAGAGATGGTTCAGTGGTTAAGAGTGCTTGCTTCTCTTGCAGCGGACCAGAGTTCAGTTCTCAGCACCCACATCAGGTGGCTTATAACCAACATAATTCCACCTCCAGGGCACCCAATACCACCTTCTGGTCTACATGGGCACTGTATTCCTGTGAATACCCCCTCTCCCATACACATAATTAAAACATAAAATCTTTGTGGGGTGTGTGGCATACAATCACAATCCCTGTTGAGGCAGAGGCAGGTGGATCTCTGTGAGTTCAAGGCCAGCCTGGTCTATATAACAAGTTCCAAGCCAGTGTGGGTTACAGTGTGATTAAATACATGTACCACCAGGCCTGCCTCCATCTCTTATTGAACCTGGAACTCACTGATTTGACAAGATTGGCTGACCTCCTGACCTTCCCAGAGATAAAATAACAGGCGCATTTTGCCATACTCAGCTTTTCTGTGGGTGCAGGAGATTTGAACTCAGATCCTCATGCTTGTATTGCAAGTGTTTAAAAGTGAGGCATTTCTACAGCCTGTTACAGTATCTGCCTCTGTAGTATTTGACTGATGCTTTCAGTTTTGGGCTAGGTGTCAAGAAGGATTACAAACTAATCCTTAACTCTTCTTATACATTAAGAAAACATGGGCCGGGCAGTGGTGGCGCACGCCTTTAATCCCAGCACTCAGGAGGCAGAGGCAGGCGGATCTCTGTGAGTTCAAGGCCAGCCTGGTCTACAAAGCGAGTTCCAGGAGAGGCACAAAGCTACACAGAGAAACCCTGTCTCGAAAAACCAAAAAGAAAAAAAAAAAAAAAAGAAAAGAAAAGAAAAGAAAACATGGGCTGGAGAGATGGCTCAGAGGTTAAGAGCACTGGCTGCTCTTCCAGAGGTTCTGAGTTCAATTTCCAGCAACCACATGGTGGCTCACAGCCATCTGTAATGAGATCTGATGCCCACTTCTGGCGAGTAGGTATACATGCAAGCAGAACACCGTATACATAGTAAATAAATAAATCTTTAAAAAGAAAGAAAGAAAGAAAACATTATGTGTACCTGTGTCTCTCTCTCTCTGTGTGTGTGCCACATAGGTGCCAAAAGAGGCATCAGATCCCCTGGTGCTAGAGTTACAGGCTGTCTAGCTGGAGAGATGGCTCAACCAAAAACATAAGAGCTACAGGCAGTTGTAAGCCACCTGACATGATGTGTGTTGGGAACCAAACTCAGATCCTCTGCAGGAACAGTACTTGTGCTTAACTGCTGAGCCATCTCTTCAGCCCTTTATAAATTAAAAACAAACAAAAACAAAGGTTTTGTTTGTTTGTGTAAGACAGGGTTCTTCCATGTAGCCTTGGCTGTCCGAGAACTCAGTATGTACACCAGGCTGGCCTCTAGTTCAGAGTCACCTGCCTCTGCCTCCTGAGTGCTAGTAAAGGCATGTACTACCATGCCCAGCTTATTTATTTAATTTTATGTGTATGGGTGTTTTTGATATATATTTTATATATATCATGATATATATGATATATATTTATTTCCGTGCACCAACTGTGTGCAGTGCCCAAGGAGACCAGAAGAGGGCATAATTTTCTCTGAAAGTGGAATTACAGATGGTTTTTAGCCCTCATGTGAGTTCCAGGAACCAAGTCTGGGTCCTTTGAAAGAGCAGCAGTGCTTTTAACCACTAAGTCATCTATCTCTCCAGCCTGTTTTTGTAAGCTTTTAAAAATTACATTCATTTAGAGTGTGTGTGTGTGTGTGTGTGTGTGTGTGTGTATGGATATGGACAATGCACGTGTGTGCAGCATGTGGAGGTTAAAAGACAACCTGTAGCAGTCTGTTCTCTTTTATCATGTGGGTCCTGGGAACTGAACTTAGGTTGTCAGGGTTGGCAGCAAGTGACCTTATCCACAGTGCCATCTCCCCAGCCTTTGTAGGTTTGTTCACTATAGTTGTATGGGTGAAGCAATTGTGAGACTATTTTAGATGTAATTGAAGACTGAACACGTGAGCTAGGTGTCCTGCCACAGGCTGTAATTCCAGCACTATGGAGGCTAAGGAAAAAGGAACAATGGTTCCAGGGTAGTGAGATGTACAGAAACTTTGAGGTTAGCCTGGGCTATACAGCAAAACTAGAATGAGAGAGAAAGGGGGGTGGGGGAGAGGTGTGTGGAGGAAGAGAGAAGAGACAAGATTGACTGTGTAAATGTTTTGATGCTGTCAGGGTGGGGGGAGAGGTGTGTGGAGAGGGAGGAGGAGGAGGAAAGACAAGACTGAGTGACTATGTAAATGTTTGGATGTCAGAAGCCAAGTTTCCCCTATGGAAGGAATATACATACAGAACGGAGGGAGAATACAAAGAGCCCTGTGGAAGACCTGGAATTAGAACCCCAGTTCAGTGTTGGGGTCAGTCTGGATGATAAAGCATGTATACTTGTATACTCATTCATGTCCTGGGTCATTTTTATTTCCATCTTCTTGTGTAACTACCTTTTCTTACAGTTCTATACAGTAAAATTATTCATAAATTATAACATTTCATATCATCAGACATACAGTAATTAAAAATGGATTCTTGTTTACTCTCTAGATGCTATTCTCAAAGCAAGAAAAAGTTCTTTTTTTTTTTTTTTTTTAAGTTCTTATTTTGGCTGGTCATGGTGGCTCATGCTTTTAGTCTCAGTACTCAGGAGGCAGAGGCAGGTGGATCTCAGAGTTCCAGGCCAACTGGTCTACAGAGTGAGTTCCAGGACAGCCAGGGCTATGAAGAGAGATCTTGCCAATAAATAAGTAAGTAAGTAGTAAGTAAGTAAGTAAGTAAGTAAGTTAATAAATGCTCTCATTTCAATGAAGAGTCTCAGACTCAGTGAAGGGAAAGATTTGGCAGATGATTCCTAAACAGGAAAATGGCTGCCAATTACCGCTTGGAGCAGCAGTCTAGCTGCCTAGGCTGAAGCAGAAACCAACACTAGGTGGCACCAACAGTCAAAAAGGGAACCGACTTGACTGTAAGCTTTTTGGGGTTGGGGAGATGGGGGTATCTTTGTTGTTGTTGTTGTTGTTTTGTTTTTTGAGACAGGGTTTTTCTCTGTAGTTTTGGTGCCTGTCCTGGATCTTGCTCTGTAGACCAGGCTGGCCTTGAACTCAGAAAGATTCACCTGCCTCTGCCTCCCGAGTGCCCAGCCCGTGTCTTTGTTTTTAAGTGTCCACGTACTTAGGCAGGCCTCACACTTAATAGATAGCCGAAGATGACATTGAACTTCTGATCCTGCTCTCTCCATGTGTCAAGGGCTGGGATTACAGGTGTGCACCAGCATCCGCCTTCACAGCCTTGGAGCTCCTGCTGTTGGCTGCACTGATTCACCTAATCAGTCGTACATAAATGCACTGCCGTTTACATTCTGAATCTTTTCCCTCCCTGTCTGCTGCTTTCTTCCTTTATTTGTGGAGTGCCGGATCAAAACCAGAACCTGACACGTGCAAGCGCTCATGCCTGCCTCTGGCTCTGCCTGCCCTGTGCTGGGATAAAAGGTGTGCACCCCACGTGTGTTCTCTTTAAAGAAATCTTGAAGCTGCTTAACTTCTTCTCATCATGTGAACTGGGAGGAAGAGACTAGTTGGAAACCTTGAAAGGCAAGGCCAAGACATCAGTAATTTTTACCTGTGTGTATCCTCACATGGTTTTTATAATTGGTTGCGCTGGCAAATGCCCTCCCACATCCTGGTTCTGTGCAGTAGTAAGGTCTTTCTCCTGTGTGTGTCCTAATGTGCACTTTTCTGATATTTGATGTTGTGAAGGACCGACCACAGCCTTCAATAGGACACTTAAAGGGCCTTTCTCCTGAAGATACAAAAGGGAGTAAGTTAAACGGTACAAAAACATAAAATACACAGAGAATGGAAATGTCTCATCACTTGGCTCCACCCAGGGTCTCACCCCAGTCTGCAGCCTGCTTGCCTTGAACTTCCCTTCTAAGCACTGGTGCTCTGGAGAAGGCATCTTCCACTCCAAACTTGGGCTGACATAAGAAAACTGAATGGCATTCAACACTCATCAATGACTGTGACTTTCCAAGATAGAATCATACTAAAAACTGAGCTGAGAAAAGCATAGACTAAAACGTCAGAGAAAAGATAAAAGAAAAATAGGCTCAGGAATAAGGATTAAGGTTTAGCAAGACGGCTCCATGGGGATAAATGCTTGCTGCCGAAACAAACTGCCTGAGTTGCATCCCTGGAACCTCAAGGATAGAGGAAGAATCAACTCCTGAAAAATGTTCTCAGCCGCCATCGTGTGCCATGGCGCACACATATGCACACACATACAAAGTAAGTGTAATACAATTTTATTTTATAAAGGATTAAGTTCGAACTATAGGATTTCCTAAGGCTTATTTCTTGTTTTATTTATTCTATAATACCACAAAGAAAAATAATTTCTGGGGTCAGTGAGATGGCTCAGTAGGTGGTAGGTTAAAGCACTTGTCACCCAGGGTTAAGGATTTAGTTCAGTGGTAGAGCGCTTGCCTAGCAAGCACAAGGCCCTGGGTTCCGTCCTCAGCTCTGGGAAAAAGAAAAGAAAAGAAAAGAAAAGAAAAGAAAAGAAAAGAAAAGAAAAGAAAAGAAAAGAAAAGGAAAGAAAAGAAAAGGAAAGAAAAG
>CABHPH010124398.1:8766-19372 GCA_902168325.1 Peromyscus nudipes | reverse complement strand
GAAAGAAAAGAAAAGGAAAGAAAAGGAGAGAAAAGAAAAGGAGAGAAAAGAAAAGGAGAGAAAAGAAAGAAAAGGAGAGAAAAGACAAAAAGCACTTGTCACCAACTCTACTAACAGCTCGAGTGCTTCTGTTCCTGGGAACTACATGGTAGAAGGTGAGAACCAACTTCTGCAAGCTGTCTTCTAACCTCCATGCACACAGCGTAGTGTATGCACCCATAATAATTAATAAATGCAATAAAAAGAAAACAATTTGCTATTTCTTTAATCTAGTACCACCCACAGAACGCATAAAAATATCTGCTGAACATACACATATATGTACCTATATGTGTACATATATCATTTATTGGAGACATTTTTTTTCTTTTTTGGTTTTTCCAGATAAGGTTTCTCTGTGTAGCCCTGGCTGTCCTGGAACTAGCTCTGTAGACCACACTGCTCCTTAACTCACGAGATCTGCCTGCCTCTGCCTCCAAGTGCTGGGACTACCATGTATTTCCTTCAGCAGCAAGAGAGGAATCCTGTACCTTAGGGTCTGTTCTCCATTTGGCTACCTATCAAATGAGTAATCCTAGGAAAATACACTGTTGCTCAGGCAGTTTCTGCAGACCGAGAGGGTTGGTGATCGAGGGCTACTGTTGTATTGCTGGGGCTTCACCTCGGAAAGAAGTACACAGGCACAGACAGCAAACTGACGAAATTTTAGGAGTTTAAGATAAGGCCTGACAATGATTCTTTACATTTTTTTTCAGAGACTCCATCCCCATCCCTCAGATTAAGAATTTCTGGTTTAGCCTGATAGTACCAGTTTGTAACCCCAGAACTGGAGAAGCTGATGGGAAGCATCAACTCCAACACCAGCCTGTGCTATAACCAAAAACATAATTCCTGGTCTACATTTGATATTGATTGTACTGGTACCTGTATGGGTTCTGATGTGCTTCTGTAGATCTCCTGAAGTTTTGAAAGATTTTGTACAATTATCTTCTGAACATCGATATGGCTTTTCTCCAGTATGAGTTCTGAAATGACTTTTTAATCCATAACCTTTAAGAAAAATTTTAAAGAAATTTAGTGCCAGGTGGTGGTGGCACACACCCTTAATCCCAGCACTCCAAAGGGAAAGGCAGGCAGATCTTTGTGAGTTTGAGGCCAGCCTGGTCTACAGATTGTGTTCTAGAACAGCCAAGGTTACACAAAGAGACCCTGTCTTGAAAAACAAAAAAGAAAAGAAAAAGAAATTTAGCAATACAGAACTCCTCTAAACAAGTATTTGGAGAGTAACTTATGGGAATATATAGCAAATAACCAGGATAAAATAAAATAAAAATAAAATTTTTAATAGCATGACTATTAAAAATATATGAGGCAAGTTAGGTGTGGTGGCTCATGCCTGTAATCCCAATATATGGGAAGCTGAAATAGGAGGACCGCCATCAATTTGAGGCCAGCCTGGGATACAGTGTGAGACAATGCCTCAAAAACAAACAAACTAAACAGAAAAACCAAATGTTAAAAAGGGTGGGGCTTGAGAGCTGGCTCAGTGATTCAGGGCACTTGTTACTCATGTAATGAGGATCTGGGTTGGATTCCCAGCACCCCCATGACACATGGCTCAATTCTCTATGGCTCTCTAGGGCTGTATTAGTTGTATTTTAAGTCAGCATTTGGGGTGGGGGTGGGGCAGCCTTGGCTTGTAACCTTGGCTGGCCTGGGACACATTACACACATCAGTCTGGCTTCAAACTAACAGTAAAATGTCTGCCTCTGCCTCCCCAGTGCTGGGATTAAAATTGTGCACCGCCATACCTGGCTTAACACACAGCTTTTAGTTTTCCTGGCAGAAGAAAGTAGAGGATGGAATAAGGAGCAGCAAATATGTAGGCAGAGCTAGATCTTTGAGAAAAATGATAACACAGAGGGAGGTCCAGAGCAAGCAGGACAAGAGGCAATTAGGAAAAAGACTGAAGTGGCTGGATAGATGGCTTAGCAGTTCAGAGTGCATACTGCTGTAGCAGAGGACATAGGTTTGGGTTCCCAGCACCCACATCACGTGGCTCACAACTACAGTTCCAGGGGATCCAATCACCTCTTTTGGTTTATAGGGGAATCTGCACATACATGGTGCACATAAATTCATGCAGGCACATGTATATACAAATATAAAAAAAGTATGACTCAAAAACTGATCATGTGCTTCTGTGGTCTCAGAAAACAGAAAGGGATCCTGCCTCTGGTTTGCCCTGGGCAATCCCCCACTGAACTAAGAAGCAAAGAAAATTTATGTTTTTACCTGTCGCAAATGCTTTCCCACAGCCTGAATGCTCACACTGATAAGGCCGGTCTCCTGTGTGTGAACGTTCATGGACCTGTTATTAAAACACAAGCATGATTCTGTTTCCTTTCCATGTTCTGTGACAAAGATATTCTCAAGTTAAATTTATTTTTTTTCCTCTACTAGTAAATGACTTTGTTTTATGCTTCTTTCCCCCTCTTTTTCTTTTCACAGTACTAGGGATTGAACCCAGGGCCTCAGATATGAGATGCCATAGCTATCACTGAGCTATATCACTAGTCCTATTGTGTTGCAGAATATTATTTTAAGGTGTGTTACTTATGTTTATATTATATTTGTTTAACTCTGTGAAGCTGTGTTACTGTGCCTGTCTAAAACACCTGATGGTTTAATAAAGAACTAAATGGCCAATAGCAAGGCAGGAGAAAGAATAGGCAGGGCTGGCAGGCATAGAGAATATATAGGAGAAATCTCAGAGGAAAGAGGAAGTAGCCAGAGAAGGAGCAAGAGAGGAGAGGAGGACACAAGGGGCCAGCCACCCAGTCATATAACCAGCAATGGAGTAAGAAAGAAAGGTATGCTGGGAGATGGTGGCACATGCCTTTGATCCCAGCACTCGGGAGGCAGAGCCAGGTGGATCTCTGTGAGTTCGAGGCCAGCCTGGTCTACAGAGCGAGATCCAGGACAGACACCAAAACTACACAGAGAAACCCTGTCTTGAAAAACAAATACAAAAACAAAAGAAATAAAGAAAGGAGCCAGGCAGTGGTGGTGTACTCCTTTAATCCCAGTACGTGGGAGGCAGAGGCAGCGGGATCAGTTTGAGGCCAGCCTGGTCTACATATTGAGTTCCATGACTGCCAGGACTGTTACACAGAGAAACTCTGTCTCGAAAAACCAACAAAACAAGAAATAGAGGGGCTGGAGAGATGGCTCAGTGGTTAAGAGCACTGGCTGCTATTCCAGAGGACCAAGGTTCAATTCCCAGTGCCCACATGGCAGCTCACAACTGTCTGTAACTCCAGTTCCAGGAGATCTGACACTCACACACCAATTTATTTTATTTATTTATAAAATAAAATTAAATAAATTATTAAAAAAAAAAAGAAAAACAGAGAAAGGTAAAAGACCAGAGGTAAAAGACAGACAGGTTAATTTAAAGTTAAGAAAAGCTGGCTAGAAACAAGCCAAGCTAAGACCAAGCATTTATAATTAAGAATAAGTCTCTGTGTGTGATTTATTTGGGAAGTGGGTGGTGGGCCCCCTAAAAGAGCAAAAAAAACCCAAAAACAGTATTGTATACTTAAAAAAAAAAAAAAGCTTTTCCACAAAAACTATAGCCCAGTAATTCTCAATATAGACCCAAATGTTACATAGCAACAAGGACTCATTTAAACTAAGAAACAGGATCATTTGAGTGCTTTTAGAGTGGTCACAGGAACTACTATAAAACATGTGCATGATGAGAATGAGGAAGAGAGCAACAGGTTTCTCAAAGTGAACTGTGGCATGCAACCTGTGCTAGAAAGCCATGCATCTCAAATCTGAAGCAAGGCTACACTACTAGAGGAATGGCCTTGGGTACCTGTTTTTCTCTCTGTCTCTCTCCCTACCTACTTACCTATCTATCTGAGCTGCAGTCTCATGTATTCCACGATGGCCTCAAACTCTCTCTGTAGGCAAGGATGACCTTGTGTTCTTGATCCTCCTGAGTACTGGGACAGGTATGTACCACCACACCCAGTTTATGGGGTGCTAGAGATAGATCTTATTCATGTTAGTCAAGCACTGTTCTGTTCTGGAATATTTGTTTAACTATGCAAAGATGTGTTGCATTTCTTAATGTTGCAGAACATTTAACTATGCAAAGAGTATTGCATTTGTTTATGTTTCAGAGTATTTGTTTAACTATGTAAAGTTATGTTGCATTTGTTTAATTATGTAAAGATGTGTTGCTGTATTACCTTCCCTGCCTAAGGCATCTGACTGGTCTAATAAAAAGTTAAATGGCCAATAGTGAGGGAGGTGGTATAGTTGGAACTGTTTAATTATGTAAAGATGTGTTGCTATTTTACCTTGTCTGCCTAATGCATCTGATTGGTCTAATTAAAAGCTAAATGGCCAATAGTGAGGGAAGAGGTATAGGTGGAACTTCCAGATAGGGAGAGTAAATAGGAGGAGGAATTGAGGCTCGAGGAAGAAAGAAAAGGGGACCACAGGGAGATGCCAGGTGCCATCCAGCCAGATACAGAGGAAGCAGGAAAGGAGGACATACAGAGTAAAAGAAAGGTAAACAGTCCCAAGGCAAAACATAGATGAATAGATGCAGGCTAAATTAAGCTAAAAGAGCTAGTGGGACAAGCCTAAGCTAAGGTCAAGCATTCATAATTAATAATAAGTCTCTGTGTCTTAATTTGGGAACTGGTTGGAGGCCCAAAGAAAATTCCAGCTACACTCTACTAACTGAGCTACATTTCCAACTCTGCACCTGCCTTTCTAACCCTCAATGCCCTCTCTGTAAAGTGAGGTAAAATAGCAGCCACTGTTGAAGTCTGCTATGACATATGAGTACTTATGCCAATGCCCAACATTCACTGAACCTTTAATGGGTTCATTCTTTTTAGTAATTTATATAACAGTATTAACTTATTTAATTTTCACAACCTCTCTGTAAGAAAGTGTTATGTTATAGTCTCATCCATCCCTGCCTGGCTTTGCAGTGAGGGTGACTTTAATCTTCTGAGGCTTCTGCCTTTACTCCTTGAGCATTAATTAAGGGTATGTGTCACCAGGACCAGTTTATGTGGGGCTGGAGAATGAATCCAGGACCGGGCAAGTACTCTACTGAGTGAGTGACATTCCCAGCCTGAGATAACCAGTTTTTGTTGTTTTTTTTTTTTTGAGACAGGGTTTTGGCTGTTCTTGAACTCAATTTGTAGACCAGGCTGGCCTTGAATTCAGAGAAATCTGCCTGGGATTAAAATCTGAGTACTGGGATTAAAGGTGTGTGTAACCACTGCCTGGAAACAGTTTTATAGATAAGGGAAAATAAGGTACCAAGAGGTCACCTAACATGCCAAAGTTATACATTGATAAGTATGAGAGATATGCTCTAAGGTCACTGTTCCAAATATACTTCCTTACAGAAGGTAAGTTACTCATTAAATCTGAGCTATTTGTTAAAAGTCATGGTATATTCTATTGTGTTTTGTTGTAATTAAAATAAAAATATTGAGGCTAGGTATAGTAGTATACACCTTAAAAATAGCCCTCCACCGAATTAATATTGCTGGGTGTGGTGGCATATTCCTACAACCCCAGAAATTAGAGGGTAGAGAAGGAAGGATAGAAATCAGAAGTCAACTTAAGCTACACAGTGAGATGCTGTCTCAAAAAAACCAAGGGTTGGAGACATAGGACAATGGTAGAACACTGGCCTAGCAAATTTAAGACCCTTGATACTTTTTTGTTCTGTTTTGGAGGCAAGGTTTCTCTGTGTAACAGCCCCAGCTGTCCTGGAACTCGCTTTGTAGACTTGGCTGGCCTTGAACTCACAGAGATCCGTCTGCCTCTGCTTCTTGAGTGCTAGGATTAAAGGTGTGTGCCCCCATGACCTAGCTAAGACCCTGCATTTGTAAGAAAAATAAATAAGCGAAGAGAATGCCTGGCTCAAATATTTGAAAAATGGGAAAAAAGGAAAAAGTCTTTTCCTTCTACAATGCTGAGGATTGAACCCACAGCCTGTACATAACAGACAACTGCTCTATCACTGAGCCACGTCACTAATCACAGGTTAAACACTAACTTCTGCTAGATTGTAGTGACTCACTTCTACTCTAGTGATGAAACACAACTCTCATAAAATTATGTAAGTTTGCTTTAATCCCAGGACTCTGGAGATAGAGGCAGGTAGATATCTCTGTGAGTTCCAAGCTAGCCTGATTTACAGAGTGAGTTCCAGGATAGCCAGGGCTACACAGAGAAAACCCTATCTCAAAAAAGAAAAAGGAAAAAGAAAGAAAGAAAACTATGTAAGTTCCATAACTGAAATGTACTAATTGTACTGAATTTAATATAGATATCTGCCAGTGAATATGCTGGAATTAGGGATACAGAGATAAATCATCCAAGCTCTTAGAGAACAGATAGTTATTGAGCCTGTCCGGACTCTTGTGTTTCTGAGTGTGAGTGTGTGTATCTTCTGAATGGGAGTGAACAGTGCCTGCCGTAGTATGTTTGTGACTAGCTACTTCTCTCTTATATACCTTAAGATGATGAGCTGTTGTATAGAGTTTGCCACATCCATCGTATTTACACCGAAATGCCTTCTCTCCACTCTGCTGAGATTTAGGAGTTACTCTTGTAGCATGTCCTTGTAAGACAATCTAGAAAAAAAAATATGACTTAAGGTGCTTATAGAGAAATACAAGCCAGGAGGTGGTGGCGCACGCCTTTAATCCAGCGCTGGGGGGGGGGGGGGGGGGCTGCAGATTTCTGTGAGTTCAAGGCCGGTCTGGTCTACAGAGCGAGATCCAAGAAAGGCACAAAGCTATACAGAGAAACCCTGTCTTGAAAAACCAAAAAAAAAAAAAAAAGAGAGAGAAATACAAGAGATGAAATTCAGCGAGACAAGGAAATAGGAGGTGTGAGATGGAAAAGAGGTAACGCCACGTTGAAGAATGTAGATGAATATAAATGGGTTCATTTAAGTTACAAGAGCTAGTTGAGAACAAGCCTAAGCTAAGGACAAGCTTTCATAATTAATAGTAAGTCTCCGTGTCATTATTTGTGAGATGGCAGCCCAAAGAAAAATATAACTACAAAGAGATGAAACCATATTATGAGCTACAACTCAGAACATCATTTTGCTAAGAGTCCAGCACTTCAAATTAGGAAGGTTCTTTCTGTTCTAAGGCTGAATGAAGTCAGTGCTCTGGAATAGTCAAAAGGGACACTAAAAGAGTGCACATTTTGAGCTCACAGATCCATTTCCACCTAGAAAACCAGGATGCATGTCAGTGTTGTGGCACATGCCTGAAATCCCAGGGTTAGGGACGCTGAGGGCGGAGGATCATGAGATTAAGGCTCAGCTATACAGTGAGAATCTACCTAAAAATATCCAAAGTGAACAAAATTTCCATTGTACCTGGTTATTTCCTGACATACTCAAGGAATCCATCTCAGCAGCTATACTTTTTTCTTTTGTCTTTTGTCTAAAGGAAATGGAACCTCAAGGCAATGTCAAATGTATTTCTTTCTATTTCAAAAGCAGTGATAAAGAGGGTGTGAGGTCATTTCAATCTCCCATAAGAGATAAAATCCAGGGGATCCTAGTCTACACTTAGATTCAGTAGAGGGTCATTTTTTCCCTAGTATTGCTAACAAAGCAAAACAAACCCCAGAAATTCTAAAACCATAAAAATTGCAAATGGCTACCAGAGGACCCAAGTTCCTAACACATCAGGCAATTCATAATCACCTTAACTCCAACTTCAAGGAAATCACATGCCTCTGAGCCTATAGGGGCACCAGTACTCATAGGTACCTGAACATACAGACATCCAGGTGTGTGAGTGCACACACACAATTTAAAATAATAATAAATTTTTTTCAACTAGCACGACTCAGCTTTACATACCTGCATTTTTTTCTCTTGGTCATTCTCTCCAATCAGTCCTGTACTTGTTACACTCTCACTCCCATCAATGGAAACCTAACAGAATGAAAGCAAGCTTTAAAAGGTTTCATTCAGACAAGCATTGTACAAAGGAGCTCTAGCCCCAGGCTTTATATTTTGATAATGGTTTAGGCTGGGTAACATGCAGATTTATTATCAGCTCTCATTTGTACATTCTTAAAAATCTCCCCAGGCAGTGGTGGCACACATCTTTAATTCCATCACTGAGGAGGCAGAAGTAGGTGAATCTCTGAGTTTGAGGCCAGCCTGCTCTAAAGAGCGAGTTCTAGGACAATCAGGACCACACAGAGAAACCCTGTCTCAAAAAACCAAAAAACAAACAACAAAAAACCCCTCCCAAATTAAAAAGTAACCAACTATTATTTACCTGTTATCATGGTGCTGGGGACTGAACCCAAGGCTCCACGTATCTTGCATTCTACCACTGAACCATACCATTAGCTCCCCCAAATTGGGGTACGGAGGTGAGCTAGAGCCTCATGTGGTCCAGTCTGATCTTGAATTCATTATATAGTTAAGGATGAACCTGAATTCCTGATCTTTCCGTTTCTACATCCCTGATGCTGGGGATTATAGCCATATCTCCATACCCTCTCTCCCTACGCCCAAACTTTTAAATTATATGAAATGTACACTTTTAGTACAGGCAAAAAACGTCAAGAATCCTCCCCACTTCTTCCCTCTCTCTCTCTCTAATTTCTTTTTTATTTATTTATTTTATTTTTTCTAAAGATTTATTTATTATGTGTACAGTGTCCTGTCTACATGTATCCCTGCACGCCAGAAGAGGGCATCAGATCTCATTACAGATGGTTGTGAGCCACCATGTGGTTGCTGGGAATTGAACTCAGGACCTCTGGAAGAGCAGTCAGCACTCTTAACCTCTGAGCCATCTCTGCAGCCCTAATCTCTAATTTTACTTCTGAATTCTACTCTATTATATCCTTTATGGAACTCATCCTTGACTTCCTACCGTAAATTATCAACTCTTTATTTATTTCTTAAAGCTTACTTCAATCAGTTATTCTTCCCCAATTATTTCTTTTTTTAATTTTTAAATTTTATTTCATGGGTCTGTTGCCTTCATGAATGTCAGTATACCAACCCAACTGCAGTGCCTGGTGCTTGTGGAGGTCAGAAGAGGGTTTTGGATCCCCTGGAACTGGAGTTTTGGATCGGGTTCTAGGAGTCAAACGTGAGTCCCATGCAAGAACAACAAGTGTTCTTTTTTTATTTTGTTGTTGTTGGTTTTTGAGACAAAGTTTCTCTGTGTAGCCCTAGCTGTCCTGGAACCCACTCTGTAGACCAGGCTGGCCTCGAACTCACCTGTCTCTACCTCCCAAATGCTGGGATTAAAGCTGTGCACGACCATCACCCAGCACAAGTGTTCTTAACTGAGCCATCTCTCTATCTTTAGCCCTCTTTATGCATTTCTTTAATTGTTGTTGAGACAAGATCTTACTATGCAGCCCAAGTTTGTCTTTAAACCTGTGATCATCTATAAGCATGCACTATACTCCTGGCATTCACGTATTTGAAAAGAAACAATGAATTCTTTAGTACCGACTCATATTTTTTATTTTAAATTGCTAGCTGCTACTTTTAATTCTTCTTTCTTTTATAATTTATTTATTTTATTTTATGTGCATTGGTGTCTTGCCTACTGTTATGTCTGTGTGAGGGTGTCAGATCTTGGAGTTACAGACAGTTGTGAACTGCCATGTGGGTGCTGGGAATTGAACTTGGGTCCTCTGGAAGAGCAGCCAGGGCCCTTAACTGCTGAGCCATCTCCCTAGCCCTGCTTCTTCTTTTTGGTGGTGTTTTTTGTTTGCTTTGTCTTTGAGAGAGGGTCTCATGTATCCCAGGCTGGTCTTCAACTTTTAGGTAGTTAGGGATGACAATGAACTCCTGAACTGCGGGTGTGTGCTACCACATTTGGTTTATGCAGTGCTAGTGCTGACTCTAGGGTTTCTGATGTCATGACAAACACCATAACGACTCAACTACACCCCTGGTCCAGAGATGGTATTGAAGTTGCAAAGTACCATACCTTTGCCGCATACTGCTCCAAAGCACTAATGGTATCTGGATCAATTGTAGCATCCCCAGTGTGCAGCCCTGCCACTGTCCCATCAGCCTGAATTGCCAAGATGGTATCAGACTGTGGGACTTGCACTGCATGGTGGATGTACGCTGTTGTGCCATCTTCCAATTGAACTGCCTGAAGTGAGCTCTGGTCATAACTATCTGGGAGAATGGAAACGAAAGGCATTACACTGAAGGCATCCCACTAGGCCACCAATCTTCTCAGCTTTCCCTTACGGCTCATCTCCATTCCTGTCTGTCACTAATCCACAGAAATGCTTCCTACCATGGACCCACAGTGGCCAACACTGGGCTGAGATGCGGGTAGGTGATTTTACTGTACCTCCTATCCTCTATTCTGATCTCCCCAGACTTACTCTTCCTCCTACTGCAGACTCCTGTAGACAGTCCCTCTTCCCCATCCATCTCCCTTTCCTGAGGAATTCTGCCTCTTGGTGCAGATCCAGGGTCTCCCTAGCTCTTTCATTCTTATTTGGTTTTTTTTTTTTTTTTTTTTTTTTTTT
>CABHPH010124396.1:0-22707 GCA_902168325.1 Peromyscus nudipes | reverse complement strand
GTGTGTGATCACAGTTTGTGTGTGATCACAGTTAGTGTGTGATCACAGTTTGTGTGTGATCACAGTTAGTGTGTGATCACAGTTAGTGTGTGATCACAGTTTGTGTGTTATCACAGTTTGTGTGTGATCACAGTTTGTGTGTGATCACAGTTTGTGTGCCATCACACAGTGGGACCAAACCTGTGCACAGCATGGGCCTGAGTTCTCCCAAAAACGTCCACTTGTCTGGGTTCTGGCATGATGAAAGGACCCGGTCCTTGCCCCGGTCGAAGAGCTCTGGCCACCTCTCTCTAACCAGGCTCCTCTCCTCCCAAGGGGATGTCCCCTCCTCACCTGCCCCCAGGCCACTGCCTGCCAAGACCTATGACCTCCTGACCTTTTTCCTAATTAAAACAAAACTTGCTAAGTTTTTAACTTTGGGCTTAAAAATCTAATAAGCATCTGCTACACAGCAATCTCCAAAGAACTCAGAAAAGGAAATATCACATAACCATAAACTAATAACGGTTTTCTCACTGCGGACAACAGAACCACTTCTTTATATCCAAAACCTGACTGCCTGACTTGACTCCCTATCCTTCCAAGGGCAACCTCTTTTGGAGACATGCTTTCTGAAGTAGTCGTGTGATGGTAAAAGCAATTTACTCTGAAATACTTCAGCAGAGAGAGACCGGATGAACACGTGTGTAGCAAAATGTCACAAACTCTGGGTCTCCACAAGGCGAATGGGTGCTCACTGTAGTCATGTTCTTCCTGTATTTTGGCATCTTAATACTCTTAACATGGATTCCATGTGTTTATGTGTGCTAGTGGGTACACTTGTGTATGCAGGTGCACATGTAAAGGCCAGAAAACAACTTCAGTGTTGTTCCTCAGGAGCTGTCCACCTTTTTTTTTTTTTTTTCTAAGACAGGGTCTCTCACAAGCATGAAACTCACGAAATAGGATAAACTGTTAGCCAGTGAGCCCCAACGATCTGCCTCACCAGCACTGGGATTACAAATGACCCAGTATTTTTAACAATGGTTCTGGAGAACCAACTCCAGCCCCCACGCATGTACCAGCACTTTACCAACTAAACCTTCTCCACAGCCTAAAAATCAAAAGACAACGACAAAAACCCATGTCTCCCAGTGTCCTATATCTCAAAGCTCTGTGTCTCCAATGCTCTAATTGGCAAACTTAATGAGCGATCCTCATGCCAGGCCACCACGTCTCTAGCCCAGTCTGTCCATCGCTGCCAGAACCACCTTTCTAAGACAGATGTGTGATCACATGACTGCTCTAAATAAAACCATATGATGACTCCAGAGCACTTTCATGGTAGAGTTTAAAGGTCTTAAAATGCAATCTTTTGGGTTAATTTTAAACTCATTTTCAAATGTCACACGGATACCTCCCACAGAGTGCTTCCCGCATCCCTGGGTGTGCTGGGCCATTCCGCCCCTCAGGGCCTCTGCTCACCAGAGCTCTGCCTATTCCACAATGTGGCTTTAACTGCACATACACACGCCTAAGCCTAATGACAGGCAGTGTGAGCAGAAGGGATCATCACAAAGGAAAACAAGCTTAAATAGAAGTCTGTTCCCAAAGCGGATTACTCCTACTCAGCAATTCCTTTCTACACCAGCAGAGGGCACCCTCATTTTATTTATCAAAAAGAAAATGAAACCTTAAGGACAGCAAATTTCACAAGTTTCAGGTGAAATGTTAAAACCTGTAAGAAAATATATTTATAATAATGAGGGATTTTTTTAAATAACTATTCAATATGGACCTGATGTGGGCAAACATCTCTTTTAATTTAGAAAAGAGGGGGTGGATCATAGACAATCACACCACTCAAGTGCCAGCTCTAGTTCAGCATTTGTGGTTAGTGCTGTACCAGTATCGGTCAGAGGAGATTCCTTCTGCAGTGGGCCCTGGGGTCTACAGTGCAGAACCCATGACTCTCCGGGTGGAGAGAATAAGAAAAGGTGAAGGGCTTGGCCCTGAATGAGACAGCTATGGTCACCCATAAGCTCAGGGAACGCTGTGGAAGACAGGGTGGAAAGAATATCAGAAGAGGCAGGTTGATGGGCAGGGGTGGAGCAGGACACAGCCAGCGCATCCAGGAATGCACTGCGGCTATAGATATGAGCAAAGGGTCAGGCCCCACAGCATTCCACCCTGAACTGGGGAGAGGGCATGAGGTACCCATCTCTTCCTGAGGAACTATTGGCAGGTGAGGGTTGTTGGGGAGGGTGTTATTCATTCAGGGGTGTAGTCACTTATACGTTACCCTTGTTCCAGGAAATAACCCCGACCTACACTCAATCAAGAAATTCTAACTAGACTCACATGAAGAAGCCACGAAAATGGTGGGGACTTGATGAGAAGAAGGGCTCCAGAGAGAGGTGAAGAAGAGAGGTGACTGGAGGGGAAAATAACTAAAACTCCTTTCAAAATCGATGAAACTGCCAAACAATTTAAAAGATAAAAAGAAAAAGAAGTAACTTGATAATATACCAACGTTCTCAATGTGATTAGACTCTCTGGCCCAACAATTTAACTTGTAAGGAAGTTACCCCCAGAATTAATTGAGTACATCTACAAGGAATCCTTGGAGCTACACCAGACTGCAACAGAATGTTCTAGTTTAAAGGAGGTGCTTCGATCAACCACGGAAGTGACAGAGCAACCTCCCCTCCCCACTGTCACTCACACACTGGCTTTTCCTGCTCTCTAAGCCAGCTCCTCCTTCCTGATCAGGTCTGGTTTTGCTGGATCAAAGAGGGGCTAACAATTAAGTGACCGCATTTTAGAGCTGACCTTGAATCTTAACTGATACAGTCCAACACTGTTTCATTTGTGACTTATCATATGCATTACTTATAGTTATGAAGCAATGATTAAACTCCTAATGAAGAACGTGGCCCCATGCCAGGCATCTGCAGAGACTATCAAACCACAAAGGTTTCATTATCTCAAAACCAATTCCACTTCTAGAATGCTTATCTGCAGGCACAGATTTTATTCTGCCATTATGCTCAACTTTATAGACTCAAGTCAACTGCACCAAAGCATCCCCTGTGCGCATTCTAATCGTGGCTAGATTCCATGCTTACCTGAAAAACGAGGAGTGCTGAACAGGAATGGAAACACCTAGGAGTAATGTAGCTGTCTGGGCGGTATAAAATGTCAGGCCTGCTAAAGTCTGAGCTGTAACATGAGAAGCTGGCATCTTTCAAACACACAGCCTCTCTCTTAAGGTCCTCCTTTTCTAGAAACTCCGCAATGGGACACTGCTCTGTTCTGTGAAGAAAGGTCTATCGGAATCGACAGGTGCACGATAGGATCTGCCATTCCAACTTAACAAAATCAACCCCCTTCTAGTGGAAACGGAAAATACTCTTGGAACTGCTTCAAATCTGAGCCTATTGATATAACAGCAATCAACAGATAACCTCCCGAAAAGGGAAACTTCCATTTCCGATACACATTTCAGACAAAGAAAAACAAAAAAACTACTACTCACATCACTCCAAATCTGTCCTGTATTGTGTGATATTTTGATCGTGTTCTGACAAATAAAGCTCAGCCCTTTTGGAGGAAGGAACGGAAGAGGTCAAAGGCGACCAGTGGCTGCTCCCCTGCTTCTCTGATCTTTCAGGCTCTTACCCCAATATCTGACTCCCGATTTTTTATTGATAAAGAATAATTAGTTAAGTCTTCAGTCCTGAGTTGCTACAGAAAAATGCTCATCTGAATTTCTGTCAAATTCAAAATGGTTTTCATTTTGGTTACGCTAACGGGGGGGGGGGGAATGATTGACATAGCAAACAGGGTTGCCAACCCCACCCCCAAAAACTGACTTAGTATTTAAGACTATAATTGTAGTTTTAAAGGTGGCTGAGAATGCTCATGTGGGTAATCTGATTGATGAAGAATCAGGAAACTAAACA
Organism: Peromyscus nudipes; assembly: GCA_902168325.1. Classification (NCBI taxonomy): domain Eukaryota; kingdom Metazoa; phylum Chordata; class Mammalia; order Rodentia; family Cricetidae; genus Peromyscus; species Peromyscus nudipes. The sequence continues at coordinate 18,763 of CABHPH010124396.1, read as the reverse complement.
AGGAAAGAAATGAAGAAATAGAATTAAGAAAAAAATTAGATTTAAAAAAAAAGGAGGAGGTGAGAGGGGAAGAGGAGTTGGAAGAACTCTTGATTTCTGCAGCATCAGCAGCAGAACCAGGTTCGGGAGTTGGATGACTCAGAAGATGGAAACAAAGCTGTGCCCCCGCTATTTCAACACCAAGGAAAGCTGGAAACACACCATGAAGAAACACTCACTGATACTTGCTTCCACTTCCTCGGTCTACATGATGACTCATAATGAAAACTTACCTTACCTAAGTCTCACCATTGCCCAAGTGACTGCTCACATCGCCTGCCAACCTCTAAAAGGAGATGAGGCTCTAGGCATTATGGGAATTCTCTTCAATTGCACCATAATATTCTCCTTAAAGTAGCAGTGTGATGGTGCATGGCTCTACCATCTCCTACACCTGAGAACACTAATGTCACAATTGAGTCAAGATGTCTAAGAGAAAAATCACAGTTGTATGAGAGCCAAATATGAGGCTAAACAGAACGGTCTTCTGAAGCAACTCCTTAAAAAATAAACCACTATAGACAAGACATGGGAAAGACTGCTCAATTTAAAAAAAAACAAAAAAACAGATTGTTATTCAGGAAGAAATGACAATGTTAGGGCAAACCATTTGGTGGCAGAGGAATTACTTGGAACCACCATGCTTCTGTTCTGAGGATTAATGTTGCAAGGTATGGCAATGCAGCCAATGAAGAGATCTGAATCATCTTAGGATAATGTTGATCTTATCGCCTTTAATAGCAAGGAGTCCAAGAGTGACCAGAATTAAACAGTAAACAAAAAGATGAGAAATACACTTCAAACCTATCAGCAGAATTAGCCCAAGTGCAAATAAGAAATATTACACAAGAAACCACAAAATAGGTTTGTTTCAATGTAAGAGGGGTGGATTATATTTGACAATTATGCTATCTGAGCTCTAGACAGGGCTCGTAATCACAAGAGCCCTGGCAGGAAACAAGGTGAAACTCGCTTCTTAATCATCTACAGTGGGGAGAGAGCTGGCTGGCAATCAAGCAGCCTGCCCAGACATTCACATAACCTGATGGTGACCTCAGGGAGAGGAACCGCATGGACCAAAAAGGAAACTCGACCAACACCAAGGGGAAAACTACCAAGCCCTGCCAGGCCAGGGCTGTGTGTCATGGCTTTGAGCACGGTTATAAATGATGGGGGAGAAAGGATTCCAGTACCACACTGGAAACATATAATAATCACAAATGCATCCAGCTTTTCTGGTTATTCAGGAGTTGCCATAAAATGGAAAGTAGAAACTGTCCAGTTTTTAGCACTTTTCATTTCCTCTAAATTTCCTGTGCTTGTTCTAACATAGTTCAAAGGTATCCGGGGGCAGGGGATGTTTAAGATGGAGACCTGAGTCCCTCCTAGAATCCCACTACAGTGCTTAGTGGAACACTTGTGATGTGGCCCAGGAGCACTCCTGTGCACGTGCCTGAGCAGCTGTGACTAAGACGCCTGTCGGTACAGAAGGGGTTAAAGTGGGAGAAGAACATGATAAGTATGAATGACATCCAGGCACAAGCACTGTGCCTCTAAGTCAACTCTGACTGAACAGGCCTTCCTTTGGAGGTCCAAAAAGTTCTGGAAACACGGCTCTCTGCAGGTGCATGCACAGTTTTCTTTGCTCTGGCCATCACAGGGCTGTGCTGAGCAGGTCAGCTAGCCCAAGGGACATCTTGGACTATGGAGCAACTCAGGCGGGAGGACATTCTACACAAGGGTGCCATGGGGCAGTGGTGGTTTAAGGGAGGGGAGGAGAGTGAGCGATGCAGGGAGCTGGAAAAAAATAGGATCAAAGGCAGGGTTATCTCCAGAAGACAGACCTCTGTTGCTGTGGTTAAGCCACTGAGATGACAGTGGCTTCCAACACAGTGTCAACCACCAATACCACTTACACATTTAGTTGGCCTTAAAAGAAACTGGAAGATCTAGGGACATGCAAATCCATGTAGGAAGTCTACATAGACTACAGCCAGGTCTCTACTTCTAGGACTATCTACAATGGATACAATTTGCACCACGTCTAAGCAGCATTACTAAGCAACATTACAAAGCAATTGACGGCAGGGGAGGGTAGTGATGACCTAGAATAAATCAAGCAAGGGTCCAAGGCATGGGTGAAATCAAGTGGAACATGGAGAGAGCTTAGAGATGAAGTGGGAATAAATCTTCAACACTATTTTCCACATTTTTTTATTTTGCAATGATTTCGTGTCACAGATAACAAAAAAAAACCAGACAACTCTGCACACTATTCCCACCTTTCAAAAACAAACAAACAAAAAGCCACATACACTGACTGTATATCACAGACCTCAAGGCCTATTTAACCCACTAGTGTAGATGTATATCAGTATCTGTCTCTTCCATTAGACCAAAAATCCCTTTAAAACAAATAATAATTCCCTTTCACGGCGCCTGGCATAGAGATGCTCATTAAACACACACTGAGTGGATAAACGCACAAACGCACATCCACCCACAACTATGCAGTAAGCACAAGGTGGTCCTCGGGAATGAATGTCACATGAATTCAGAGAGCGCCCAGTCCCTTAGGACGGGATTCTACAGATCCCTCACAGGATCTTCCACTGGGTGAGTGCAGTAGGCTGCGGAAGGGGCTTAAATGAGCTAAGGCTAGGTTTTACCTCCCCTCAAAACCCCCAAACAAACAAACATACAAAAAACAACCACACAGAGGTGACAGCAGTGGAATCTTTGGAATGTTAAAAAGAAAAAAAAATCAAGGAGGACAGTTCACTGTCCCATGGCATGCCACAAACTATCAATAATAATAATGTCACTTCTTATCTGGCACCCTGAAGATAAGTGTGGGCTTCATTAAGCAAATCAATTACATTTCTTTGTATTCTGTGATTATAAATCTGAAACAAAAATCTACTAGAGAAGATAAAGAATTTATATAAAACTCCAAAGAAAACATCACTTATTTTCACCGAAACTAAAGCTTATTTCCATTGGCATAACATTTTCTTTACATCAGGTTGTGTTTGTAATAGCTGCAATAACTGACCAAGACACAATCAACAATAGACCTCATGAACACCAGAAAATAAACATGGAAATCATTTGTATACGCAGTCAGAGATTTTTAATGGGTCTGTACTTCCTGTTGATTCACTACATGAATGTGTTTCAGGGCTAGATGTGCAGCTCAGTTGGCAGAGTACTTGCCTAGCATGCATGAAGCCTATGTCCCCCTGCACCACATAAACTCGTGTGTGTGTGTGTGTGTGTGTGTGTGTGTGTGTGTGTGTGTGTGTGATGGTGCACTTTGTAATCTCCTGAGCTTGAGAAGAGAAGAAAGGGAAATCAAAAGTTCAGCGTAAACCTAAGCTACGTGAAATCCCGCTTAAACAAATCAATACATTTTTAAAATAAAATAAATGTGTTTCACGGTAGAGCAACAGACTGGAAATCAAATCCAACTACTCACCAGGCCTTCAATGTTTTCCTTCAAACAAATGTTTTGTTAGTCTTAAAAATCCTCCTGCCGTCCACATCTAGTGGAACTAGCTTTACAAGTGACATTTCCCAAGTTGAATTTTTGCTTTGAATTACTAAAAGTCATTAAAAATAAAACCTACACAGTTCCTGCAGCTTCGAAGTTCACTAGGGTACTGAGTCAGTAGCAATGTCCAGGGTGAGGATGTTAAATTTGTTAGTTCTATGACATCAGTTAATAACTCAGAGCTAGCAAGTGTTCACGTGAAAGCTTCTCCATGAATGGAAGAAAAAAAAAGGAAGATTTGAATCCATTTTTTTTCAAAACAAGCTTCATATGTCTTACCAGTGTAGCTACCCTATCAGTACACATGAGTGCGCAGTACTTATATAGTAGCCTATTTGCTTTGAAGTATTCATTTACCACAGCGAACTCTAAACTCACTAGACTGTAATTAATGTTACAGTCCTTACATTAATTAATTAATGGAGTCCTTCCAAGGACTTCCAGGGAACAGTATTATCTTGGTTCCTTTCCTATTGCTGTGCTGAGACACCATGACCAAGACAGCTTATAGAAAAGTCTACAGAGGCTTACAGTTTCAGAGGGTGAGTCAATGGCCATCATGACAGAGAGCATGGCAACAGACAGACAGATATGGTGTTGGAGGAGTAGCTGAGAACTTACATCTTGAGAGAGAGAAAGAGAGAGCTAACTGGGAATGGTGTGGGCTTTTGAAACCTCAAAGCCCACTCCCAGTGACACACCTCCTCCAACAAGGCCAGACCTCCTAATATTCCCAAACAGTTCCACCAACTGGGGACCAAGCATTCCAATAGGAGCCTAAATGAGGGCCATTCTCATTCAAACCACCACAACTATCCAAATACCCAGCCACTGCCTTCTGGTGATGCATTTGATATCGAACTCGGGGATCTACTCATCTCCTGGATAGGAGTTGTCTCCCTACAATCTCACTTGTCATCAACAGGCTAACCAAAAACTCTATTTTATAAGTAAACCATTTTAAATTGTCCTTTCTCCACTGCAGGTTCCTAACATGGTATCCAAAGTTCCTTGGCAGACTGGCAAGTTACAGGATTTTGAATTCCATGATGTATTTAGGTTGTAGAGTGATCGTGTGCCCCTGCAGCCAGTTTCATAACTTGGTGTGATTAGAATGTGATTCACAAAAGAATGTGACTCACAAAAGAGTTCTTGTTTTGTCCTTGCAACCTTGAAAAACTGATCTTATGCACAACATGAGACAGCCATGTTTGGGGGTGCTGGGGTGTCCGCTTGGTGCCACTGCCTCATTCAATAACATCCCATGTGAAAGAGGGGTGTGGGTTGTGTTAACTACAGCCTCAAGTTCCCATGTGAAGTCACCTTTTACTTACAGTTATTAATGACAAACTTAATTGTAGGCTTCTATGCTTGCCCTCTTAGCCTACTGCTTTCAAGTTCTAATCCACAAACATCTTTTTGTGCCAGGAAATCAACCATGTCTACCTTGAAGCATGTAAAATAGAAAGCAGTTAACTTTAAGTATTTCAGTTTCTCAACATAAATGTTTCAAATATTTTTAGGTTACCTTTATTTTAGGAGTGTGTGAAAAAGTTCTATGGGGAGCAGGGGAGGCTGAGTCCAGTAGACAGCTCAGGGGGTAGACCAGAACTAATGCCTGAGCATTACCCTCCACACCCCTGCTGTCACGTTCCAATCACACAAAGCTGGGAAACTAGCTGTGTGTACTTATCACACACACGGAAAAAGTAATAATTGTTATAAAGGCTATAAGATGCTTAAGATGCCTAACAATCTGATTTCAGTCCCTTAGCCCCATATGGTAGGAGAACAGAAACAACTGCCATGAGTTGTCTTAACACACACACACACACACACACACACCCCACATACACCCCCCCACACCCACACACCACACACCACACACATCACACACACACACACACACGCATACCACACATACACACATGCACACACACACACACCACAGTTTTTGTTGTTGTTGTTTTAACTTTACAGGGGCTACTCTATAAGCAAAACAGAAAGTGGAGGGGAAAAAATACGCTAAATTTTCTTGAACATAATAAATTCTAAAACAGTAGTACATTATTTTAAAAAACAACTACATTCACTAAATTACTAAATCAAGAATATTTGGGGAAATTACTTTTCTAAAGCTTCAGAGGTAATAATCCCATTAAATTTAATTGGGCTCAAATAATTTGCTTTTAGAAACAAATATTTTTTCTTAGGAAAATGTCACTATAAAATTCCATCCAAGTCAGACTGGCTAATTGTTATATCAAATGCCAAACATGCGTAAATGTGACAAGAAAATTAACAAAATCAAATTACTGCTCTAACACATGCCACGGCATCACTGCATCACCTGTGGCGATGGTGGAGGAAAAGACAGACCAAACAAACAAACAAACAAACAAAACAAAAAACACCTGTGTTCAGCTCACACCTTGCCCAGACAGGAGGGTGAGGCAGGAAGAACAGAAGCTCCGGACCAGCCAGAGCAGTATAGTCAGAACTCATCTTAACAAAATACAGGACCAGAATGCGGCAGAGCTGGAGCACTTGCCTCGTATTCTGGGGTTCGAATCCTAGCCCTTTGGGGGAAATAAAAAGTTAAGGAGGAGGAAAGGCAGCGAGAAGAGCTCCACAGCACTGGGAAGGGACGACTGGAGTCTACAGCCACCAAAGCCGAGGGGGCCTTGTTGGCCGGGCCCCGGGGGGGGGGGGGGGGGGGGGGTGCTTCAGCCAGAGGAGCATTTTCTCAAGAGACTCACAGATCCCATGCAAACCAAGGCAAAGAAGCCCAGGGGAACTAAACGGCTAGAATATGAGCAGAACCATGAGAAAGGAAAATACAGGAATCCAGGGTCCAACAAAATCTGAGGACACTTTACATTCCACCAGATTTTACACGCAACCAAAGGGACCCAGGAGACACCTGGGAAACTACCACTGGAAAAGGAGCATGCAAAATAAGCGGGACTGGAACAGCCTGACTGACTCCAGCTCACGAGATCTAGGTGGCTCCTCCGGTCTGACCATGTGTAAGAAGCTAAAGAAATCCTACAGAGGGCAGCATCGTCGGAGCCTCTAGAGTGTCAAATATTTGACCAAAAATTACTAGACAGATCAAGAAACAGAACCAATAGAAGACAAAGCAACAGTACAAACAACTTCAGGGCCTGCAGAGAGAGGGCCGAACAGATGAGAATGCTTGCTGCTCTCACAGAGGGCTGGTTTGGTTCCCAGCACACAGGCTGGTTGGCTCACAACTGCCTGCAACTCCAGCTCCAGGAGATTCAACATCTTCTCCTGGTCTCTAAGGGTGCCCACACACGAATGCACAGACACACAGAAATAGACATAAATAAAAATAAATCCCTTTTAAAAAGAAAGGAAATTAATTCACTGGTGATCTGGATACTAGAAGTCACCAGATGTAAACATTATTAATCACAGTTAGAGATGATACTGATTAAAATTCCAAACACAAAGGAAAACTTCCTGAGGATCTACATTACCCTGATGAATCAAATGAACAGGTAAAAGTGACAACTCTTGGAGTACCTGTCAATCAACAGAGCTGCACTCACCCAGCATCCATCCCCTGCTTAATGGAGACAATAATGTCTCTCATAGTGTCACTGCAATTAAATGTCTTCCATGTAGCTGCCCTACAGTAACTATCAACCAGCCTTAAGTCACCTATGATTGCCAATGAACATGACATCAGAATCATCCTGCTCCAGGATCAAGTTGGAGTCTACTTTGCTAGCAATGCAGCAGAATCACACTGTTATCACATCTAAAAAAAGGACCAAGTGGGAAGAATTGGGTCTATTTTTGTTATGTTGTTTTCAATCACCAGCAATATATTCTGAGTCTACCAATGCATTTCAGAAAAGATATTTTAAAAACAGAGAAGTGTTTACTGGTGCATACCCTTCCTCCTTTCTCTTTAAAATGGCAGCTCATGGGGATACACATAAGATGGTAGCTGGGCTTCTTTTGGCTGACGGGCACTCCGCCTCATCCTCCCAGGTCTTGAGTTCAGTACACTCTGGAGATCCACTGAAGAAGTCTTTCTAGTGGCTTGGGAAGGCTGGTAGAAAGCTAAACCTCCGATGCAAAGGAAATGTGAGTCTGCATCTGTTTTGCAGGATGTCTGAGCACCTGTAAGTCAGATGCAATTATAAAACGTTTCACAGAACATCCACAGCTCTCCAGCGTTGTCTTCAGACTGAATGGAACAGCTGCTACGGGCCACAGCAGCAACAGCTTCCGAATTGGAGAAAGCAAAAGTGATCTGATGGGGCCAGGAAAGGCAGGGCTACTTGCAACATTCTTGAGACAAATATTCAGAAAACAATTGTTCTTTTCAGAGTCAAGGGGTGACTGCTATGGAGGAAATACAACCTCCAACATGTCCCTTCTACTTGATGGATCTTAGAAGTTCCCCAGAGCTACATTTTCTATCAGTGTTGATGTAAGGATCAATCAATTGGGCTCGGGACCCAAATACAAAAATACAAAGAAAAAAAAAAAACCACTATAAAATTAGCACTGAACTCTTTCCACTTCTCAGAACATGGTCATAGAGCATGACCTGAGTAGCCAGGAGGACTGGGAAGGACCCTGGAGATGGGAACCTACAGATGGGAAATGATGGGAGGAGAGGGCAGATGTACAAGGCTGCCCAGCTTGTCATCAGGCAGAGGACCTGCAGCTGAAGGAGTAAGGTGGCCACTGGGTAGGGAAGGTGATCGAGGGTAAGGGACACGATGCGAAGTGGTGAGGAAAGTAGAAAACACACCACCAGGCATTCTGAGCAGACAGACAAACCCTTTGTTAGCAGGAGGGCAAGAGAGTGCCTGGGGTGCCCGCGGGGGTGCTGTTTGCATGGTTGCTGTCCCTGTCTGAAGAGACCGTGCCTGGAGTGCCCGCAGGGGTGCTGTTGGCATGGTTGCTGTCCCTGCAGGTAGAACTGAGCCAATAGACTAAAAATTAAACTAGGTAAAAGACAAGAGACGGGCAGAGGGATACACTTGTATGGTAAGGTCAACTTACATCAAAATGTCTGTACATCTTTAAAAAAATTAATTCCACTTTCAATCTCTTTCTCCAATGGAACACTTAGCAGAGAAAATCCCTACAAACCACTCAACGTTAATAGTGCATTCACTTTGGACAAACTAAGGAATACATAACACAGTGTGGATTTTAACTTTATCATCAATGCATACATTATACATACATGTAATGCAAAAATGCATACATGCAATTTTTTTTTTTTTTTGGTTTTTTCGAGACAGGGTTTCTCTGTGTAGCTTTGCGCCTTTCCTGGAACTCACTTGGTAGTCCAGGCTGGCCTCGAACTCACAGAGATCCGCCTGGCTCTGCCTCCCGAGTGCTGGGATTAAAGGCGTGCGCCACCACCGCTCGGCCACACATGCAATTTTTAATGGCAATAACAAGTACATGAATGGGAAGACCACAGTTTTGAATTACCCAGACCTATATTTGAATTAAATGCTTGAATCAAATGCTCACCATAATACAGCCATAGTACAGCCTGCATACCTTCAAGCACGGGGGGCTTCCGTGCTCAGAAACTTAGAAGCCTCTTTCATCTCACCTTCACAAGAGCCTCTCGAGTAAGAAGTTCAAAACTACGCAAGTCTGTAAAGAAAGATGTAGGCTGAGGACCTAAACCTGAGTGTGACCGTGAAGTCAAAGGATTTTACATTCACACTTCAAAGCCAAGCTCTATGGTCTGCTACTCCCTCTAAGCCCTGGATCTTCATAACGCCTTCACATAGTTTTGTTATAAGTTTTTAACAGGATGCACACTATCCATACACTAAAGGCACTATGACTAATTGCTAGCTTATTTCTCAACAGGCAGGATCCATTCAAGGACCAAAGCCTTTGCCTATCACCAACTTTGTATCCAGTTCCGAGTACCCAGCATATAGTATGTGATCAGTAAATATTTTTTGTCTCAACTCATTCTGGTTAATGTTTAGACCAATTGCTGTATCTGCCTCGATTGGCTTCATCCTAAATCCTTAGTCATGAAGTCCATCAATGTCACTCCAGATGTCAGGGCTAAAGTGCATCCTATGCAATATGTTCTGCCACCTGCTTAGTTCAGAGGCCAGCAAAGGCCAAGGTGGGCCATCACTGTTTCAAGTGATTTTTACTGGAGCACACCCATATCCACATGTTTACATACCACCTGAGCCACTACAGAGCAGAGCACTAGCAGCAGAGATCAGGAGATCTAAAAGTATGAATATATTTGCTATCTGACCCTTTACAGAAATATTCGCTGACCTCGCTATTCACTGGATCCACTCAGTGAGTCAACAACCATAAAGTCCTTACTACGCACCAGCTACTGCCTTTGGGCTTTGGGTTTATCATGAAGAACAAACTAAGGACAGCCCTATTCCCTGCACAGCCCAGCAAGCTAAACCAACAAATACCCAAGCAGCCGGGACATTGAAGCAAAGAATATTACAAAATGAGATAAGCACTAAAGGAAAAGAGAATGTTCTCTATGAGAGGGTAACAACTGTGAACAGTAAGCAGGCGTACCTTCTTGCATTGGCTGAACAATGAATTTCTCCAGGAAGATGAAATTGAACCCTGGCATGAATCACTCAGGACGGAGAAGAGAGGCTGCAGCCATTTGCGAGACAAGTTCAGGCCAGCAGAGGGTCCACCGTGAACCTAGCTCTGAGGAAGGCAGGCACTAATATCCTCAGAGGAGCAGAAGCCAGAGCATATGAGCCAGAGCGCAGCACTGACGAACATTCGGAGGAGGCAGAGGTCCCACCACAGAGCACCTTGCAAGTTATCTTACAACATGAATGCACATTTTTAGATTTCTAAAGTACATGGTTATTATAAAAACAATTTTACAAGCTTATATTTCAGATTCATACGGGTGCCCCCTCCACATCGGCCTCTGATTGTGTAGGTGAAGTGCATAAGGGATAGATAAGGAGGAGATACTTGGTTTGCTGTTCCCCGCAGCTCAGGGAATGTAAGGAAGAGAGTGCAAATCGGACCTGTGTACCCCATCTTCCAGGGTTGTAAAAACACCACCAAAAGGGACTCCGCTCCGCCTCTAATCACATCTGCTGCTCCAGAGAACCTTCTAAGCACAATGAAGACCAGTTACCACGCCACAGCTAGGACCAACAAAGCATTCAGCTTCTCAAACAAATCAAATACCGTAAAGGAGACCATTCTTCCCCAGCTCCAGACTGGCCCATCTTTATCACACACAGACTCATAAAGCTTTCCCTAACCAACAAAACACAGCAACTAATCTGCATAATGTGATGTTTCTTTCCAGTGGTACCTGAAGAAGGGTAAGAAGACATGAGGGGATGGTGTTTTAAAAGGAAATGGAGTTTTGTTAAAAAATAAACTCAATTTTATGTTACAAATAAAAAGTATTTACTCCTTTATACCAGAGTCAACATTTTTTCAAAAACATAAAATAGTAACAGTATTTTTAAGAAAAACTGTTCTAGAGCTGGGCATGGTAACATATGCCTTAAATCCCAGCCCTTAGGAGGTAGAGGCAGACAGATTTTTATAAGTTCAAAGCCACCATGGTCTACATAGTGAGCTCTAGAACAGCTGTGGTTATACAGTGAGACCTTGTCTCAAAATACACAATTGTCCTAGGCACTTCAGCCATGTGAACTCACTCACTCCACAACGACTTGACAAAACTGACATTCAGACACAAGGTAGATATGTTTTAACACCTTGGCATGGCCCCTCCCTCTCAGTGATGACACCCTGGGTTAGTACACCATAGAATGCTTTGCTAAAAGGTGGAACCTCTCTCCAACTCCTGAGTACATTGTCTGTGGAATGTCTTATCCTCACTAATTTAATTTCTCATTGCCACGGAAAATATAACAAAAACACCTAGGAGTTGTGTTGCTAGGAAAAACCGATGACCAATAAACCCTTAGCACACGATATTTGCTTCCTTGGATACACACAGTGTTGAGGCAGGAGTGACAGCAGCAAGCATCTCTTGAGATCGCCTCTACGTAAGGCTGGCATTCTACCCTAGTAATCTCATTTGTCCTCATAAACTGCTATTGGTACCAATTCTAATACACACAGAATGAGTTCAGGAAGGCCAAACATCTTCACTCCAAAGCTCCGGTCCTGATTATTCCACACACTGTCTAGAGGTCAAGCACTGCCTCTGTATAGTTGAGATCATGGAGACTGTGACTATAAAATACTTCATTTGCATAAAACTTTCTTCATCTGACTGACCTAGGACCTCTGGTGGCCGATGGAGAAGGCTCCCTGAACATTCTAATCCTACTGGTCCAGCTCTAAGAAGAGATGAAGGACCCCAGGCACAGTGGTAGACACGTATAATATCAACACTTAAAAACTAAGGCAGGAGTATCACGAGTTATAGGCTGGCCTGGACTAGATATGAAACTCTGAGGAGGATGGAGAGAGGAAAGCAGGGGAGAGGGCAGGGAGGAAGAGCAGGGCCAACAAGATGGCTCAGCAGGTAAAGGCACTTGCTGCCCAAGGCAGGTGACCTGAGTTCAGTCCCAGAAACCCACATAAACACTGAAGGAAGAATCCTCTCCATGAGTGTGCTGAGGACACGCACTTCTCTTAACAGGAAGCACCTGGGGAGCACCTTCTGTGCACAGGTCTGATTCACAGCCTCAGACTATGACTGACAGCAATAGATGCTCAACCAATTGTACCTGAATTTAACTGGATTGCTTATGAGTCCAGACAAGGCTTGTGTAAGCCTGCGCTGGGTTCCCGTGCTGTCCCCAGTGTCTTCAGACAGTACCACAAAGGTCAATCCAGCATGGCCTTCTCTAAATCATCACCAACATAGGGGAATAACTGTCCAGAAACACCATCTCCAAAGTTTGGATATTTAAAATATAAAATATTTAGTACATCAAACCACATAAAAACAGACAATTGTAGTTCAAACTTTGACTAATGAAGAGCGCTAAGACCTAGACAGGGAATCTGACTAAAAAGAAAAAGACCTACAGAGTTAGGAGATATGGAGACAAAGGGAATATCGACATGGCACTAGCCAAGCCCACATTCCTCTGGGCCTCAGCTTTTTCCTCTCTGCAAAACAGGCAGGTTAGCCTAGTGTCAATTCTGTTGCTGTGATAAAACACCCTGGGGTGGGGGGAGCAACTTAGGGGAGAAAGGGTTTAAGCAACTTCCAATTCCAGATTACAGTCTATCGTTAGGGAACGTCAAGTCAGGACCTTGAAGCAGCTGGGCAGTATCACATCCACGTCAAGGGCAGAGAGAATATAAATGCACTTAGTCCCCTCTCTACACTCACACAGGCCAGGACCTAAACCTGGGAATGGTACCAGCCATTGTGCTGGCCCTTCTTACATCAGTTAATGCAATGGAGGCAATCACCCACAGCATGCCCACAAGCCAACCGGATCTAGAAAATTCCTCATTGGCATTCTCTTCCCAGTGACTGATTCCAGAGTGTGTCAAGTTGATCATTTAAAACTCATCGGCATGTACTCATTTATAAGTGGATATTAGCTGTAAAGTAAAGCATAATCATGCTACGGTCCGCAGACTCTGAAAGCTAAGTAACAAGGGGGGCTTAAGGGAGGAAGCAAGGATCTCCCTGGGAAGAGTAAACAGACTAAATTTCAGGTTTAACTGGGGGTGGGTGGGGGTGGGAACAGAAGGGATCAAGTGAGGGGGTTGGAGGGAGAAAATACTGGGAGAGACAACTGGAATTGACAAGCATTCTGGGGGTGAGGTAGAAACCTAGTGCAATGGAAACTCCCTGGAATCTACAAGGGTGACCCTAGCAAAGACTCCTAAAAATGGAGCCTGAACTGGCCATCTTCTGTAACCAGGCAAGGCCTCAAGTGGAGGGACTGGGAGACCAACCCAGGCACAAACCCTTCTACCTACAGTCTGTCCTGCCTGCAGAGTGTTCTGGGACCAGAGCATAGCAGAGTCCTCATCAGAGAGACCAGAGAGACTTCATCCAGCAACTGACGGGAGCAGACGCAGAGTCCCACAGCCAAATATTAAGCAGAGCTCAGGGAGTCCTGCAGGGGATGGAGAGCAAGGACTGGAGGAGCCAGAGAGGTCAAGGACACCACAAGAACATGGCCGACAGAATCAACTGACCTGGACTCAAGTGGGCTCTCAGAGATCAGGGAGCCTGTATGGGGCTGACCTAAGTTCTCTACACATATGTTGTGGTTGTGTAACTTGGTGTTCTTGTGGGGTTCCTAACAGTGGGACTGGGGGTGTCTCTGACTCTTCTGCCTGCCTTTGGGACCCTTTTCCTCCTACTGGGTTGCCTCATCCAGCCTTGATGTGAGAATTATGTGCCTTAATGTAGTTTGTTACGCCTAATTTGTTTGATGTCCCTGGGAGGCCTTCTCTTTTCTGAGAGAAGATGGAGGAGGTGTGGATCTCAAGCAAGGGGAGGTTGCAGGGAGAGATGGGAGGTAGGGAGGGGAAGGAAGGGGAAATTGCAGTCAGAATGTAATATATGAGAGAATAGAATTTTTTTAAAGGAAGAAAAAAAACTTCATCACAGAGTGAGTTCCCCAAATCCATTGCAGCTTCCCCATTCAGAGATGTGACTTTAAGGCTGCAGACACCACTAGACTCTCAGGTGACCTGTACACTTAAAAGAGTAAAAAGTTCCAGGTAAAAATTCATCGAGCTAGCCCCAAACAGGAGGATTTTAACACTGGGAAGGAAGGCCTTAAACCAAACCCCACTGAAACACTCACCACACCTTCATCTGGCAAAAGTTCCCAGGATGCCAAACCTGGTTATTCTCAATCATTCAGGAAGCCAACCATTCTGAGTCTCTAAATCAGCAGTTCTCAATCTGTGGGTCTTGACCTCTTTGCGGGGTCAAATGACCCTTTCACAGAGGTCACCTAAGACCATCAGAAAACACAGATATTTACATTACGATTCATAACACTAGCAAAATTACAGTTATGAAGGAGCAATGAAATAATTTTATGGTTGGGGGTCACCACACCATGAAGAACATTAAAGGGTCGCAGCATTAGGAAGGTTGAGAACCACTGCTCTAAATGTTTTTAAAATATTATTGTAATTGTGAAAAAATAAGAGAGAGAAGGAACAATTATGGACAGCAACTCCAACTTCCCTCTAGTAGTCCACTGAGGAACAGTACATGTGTGTCTGATGAGTTAACTGTCTACCGGGCCCTGCTGACATGTGACCACCCTCGGTTCTGCTGTCCTTAAATATTCAGTAGGACTTGGGTGTATTTCTGGGAAAGGAGTGTAAAAATTATCATACAGCCACAAGTTAAAAAAAAAAAAAAAAGACTGGAAAATCTGCCGAGTGGAGTTCCTGGATCCTGCCAGCTGAGATACTTTTGCTGTGGTCACGGAGAATGAGCCACTGTCCTCTGAAACAAGTGTATGGTGCTTTTCCTCTGGTGCCCATAAATGACATGCTTAGTGGGGCTTCCCCAACCACATGCTTTTGAGTCGTTGAATGCAACACTGTAGCTAGTGGTGTGGACAAGACCAGAAAACACTTCCAAAGCAAAGCTGTTGGCCTTGCTATAACCTGCAGCTGCACTGTTTTAATTTTTTCCGAAGAATTACTTGGGCAAAAGGTTTGACTCGGTGGTAGATTGCTGGCCTAGCATGTGCCAGGGGTTCAGTTCTATCTCCAGCAACATCAAAAAAAATAAAAATAAAAAAATAAAGTATTAATTGAAGTAGTGTGATTTCACACTACTTCATACACTCACACAGACATAGTCACAGTGGATTAAATATTTTTAAGTACGCTCTAATTACCAAGTCTTCCCTGAACTTTGCCCAATATTCAACCATCAAAAGTATTTCCAACATTAACATGGAAACAAAACTACATGATTTCCAAACTTTACCTATTTTCTAATGGCTTTCTAATAAGTTCAATTGTTCAGTTTCCACAAACCACAAAACCAATAAAACAGACCAATCACACACCACATGACCCAAGGCTTACATAGCACTTAGACTCCCCACACTTAAATACCAAGGCTCATGTCACAGGCTACAAAGCAGGCACCTAGCCAGTATGTCCCCCAACGGAAACTAAGTCCCCACCCTCTGTTCCTGGTCTTCTAAGTGCCATCAAGCTCTGCATCACAAATCATCAAGAGCCATAAGCTGCCCTCAGCATTCACCTCCTGCATGGCTCATCCACTCCTGGCCACCTTCCACTTAGGTTATACTTAAGAATGTAAGTATTTGCCCAGGTCTTTCAAATAATAGGCACTCAATGGATCCTGGTGAGTCAGCCAGTTAAGGTGTTTACACGACACACTCCTGAGGGATTGCTGAACCAGAAAATGTTGGTGCCACAGCCTCTGATGCCAGCTCTCAAGAGGCTGAGGTGAGAGAATGGTGAGTTCCAGGCCAGCATTGCCTACACACAAGCCCCTGTCTCAAGAAGAAAAGGAGGAAATAAAACAAACTATAACTATCACCTTCATGCTGCCATCTCCAGCTTCCTGCACCTACCTTTACCCCAGGCCCACCGTATTAGCCAAGTGTCGTGATCCCTTAGCACACCAGCACCCCAAAGCTAACACACTGAAAACTTGGTGTATCTCTGCTACCTCCTAAAGCTGCTCATCTGCCCACACAGCCTCTCTGTCAATGGCATGACCACCATCCAGATGCCAAATCACAAATCTTAGAGTCCCTGGTGTCACTTTCCTTACCGCTCACACCCAGCCAATCACCCTGTCTGGCCATCTTCCTACTACATCCTGAGCAAGCCACTCCTGCCTGATCTGCAATGCCACCAATCTGCACGTCTACGCCATTATGTTCTACTATCCAAACAACTTCCTAGCCAGTCACTTGTTAACTATTCCTGACCAAAAAGACTATCGTGTGCTTTTACCCCAAGCAAGAATATTATTAACAAGTAGTGGGCTTTCTTGTGGTATGGCCAACCCAGAAAGGATTTATAACTACTTACAACTGACGTGAGGAAAGAGCCTCCTTGTATTCGCAAAGTGCTCAACTAGACGGTAGCACATAATAATGATAAACCACTGTGAGTTAATGCCACAAAAATTAAACAGGGCAAAGGGAGGTTTTTCAACTCTGTGCCCACCAGGCTCCAACTGAGAGCACCAACCCAAAGCCACACAGATGGCTACGCTGAAGTCCCCTCATGGGTCACAAAACAAAAAGGGGGAGGAGCTTGTAGGAAAGGGAGGGTGAAGGAGATGGGAGAAAAAGGGTGGGGCTAAGAGCAATCAGAATGCACTGGATACATGTACAAAATTGTCAAAGAAAAAATCCAATTAAAAAAAAGAGGCTATTTGGTTGGTTGGCTTTTTTTTTTCTCTTTTTAAAATTTATTTAAACGTCCACACAGGAACATGTGGTATGTTCCACACATTCCCCCCTTACCCACCTGCCTCAGTTAAAAGCAGAGTGGGACTAAAGATGAAAAGACTATGAAAAACAAAGACCCCACAGGGGGCTGGAGCATGCTCAGTGGGTGGGGTTGTAATCTCCAGCACCAAAAAGACACAACCAGATAGAGCATACAAGCAAAGGAAAGGCACCCCAAGTGAAGAACTATGGCTGTGGGTACCCAGGGAAGCAGGTGTGTGTTCACAGACTCAACACCGTGTGTGCCTCGGCCGGAATGAAGGGACAGCAGTTAAAAGACCAAAGAAACTGACTTGATTACACAACAGGTTTATGTTTTGAAAAGGATAAGGCTGGCTGCTCTGAGGACAGCAGGATATGAGGAACAATGGGGCAGGGGAAAGGCTCCAGACTCCAGAGGATCTGCGCCAGCTGCAGCATTTTAAGTGCACACCTGTCCCAAGCCTCCCACCGCTCTCCACACAGAGGACTGTTATGACTACCCGGCCGACATGCTCAGATACTCTCAGACATGTGCACAGTCCCAAGGTCCTGTAAGTGGGAACCGTTCTAACGGGTTAGGAGGAGGAAGGTCTCGGCAAGGATGACATGATCCAAGCCGCTTCGGAATGTAACAACAGCAGGAGAGGCGAACTCCAGGTGCCTGAGGTGAGGTGGGCATAAACAGACCAGGGTGACAGCAATAAAGTGGAAGGTAAGAGCTCAAGACAGAATGTTAAGGGGGAAGTGGATTCTAAAGTGAAAGGGGGGCCTAGGACGTGAAGATGAGTCTAAGCTCACCCAGGAAAAGCCTGGTGGCCCCCCAAACAGAAAGTAACGGTTTTGGATTTTGGTTTGTTTTTAAATGTCTTTTTTACTTGAACAGCTAACACATGGTCTAGCTGCATTTCTCTACTCCCCAAACCACAAACTGGGTAGTATAAATCTCTAGGCAATATGCAAACCACTAAGAAAACTAAAAATTTTTAAAAAACAGGACAAGGGCTAGAGAGATGGCTCAGTGGTTAGAAGCAGATACCACGTATGCATTAGACTGGAATTTGGCTCACAGCTGCCTGTAACTCTGGCTCCAGGACCATGTGATGCACCCCTGCCTCCACAGTCACGGCACTCACATGCACAGACTCACACACAGGTACACGTGCACATACTTAATTGAAAAATAAATCTTTAAAAACAACAAAATTAAAAACCAAACTAGTCCTCGGGCCCAATTAAGAGAGCCCCACTGCAGGCAAGCTCATCAGCTACAGAGACGCTGTCTGAGCAGGAGGCCCAGATGCAGCTGAACTATGCACTCAGTATACCAACTGCAAGCTGCCCTTTCCAGCTTCCAGCTCATGAGTGGAGACCACACCTGTCGATTCCACTCTAGGACCAGTTTCGTAAGTGGTTTACTTTTCAACACCATCTCTGAAAAGTGCAGACACTGACAGGACAATTAACCAGGAAGAAATCACTTTACAGAAAGTGAGAAAGCCCCAAATCCACTTCCCATGGAGAATAATAAGTCAGTTTTCTTGAATAAATAACAAAGAAGCTGGGCGGTGGTGGTGCACACCTTTAATCCCAGCACTTGGGAGGCAGAGGTAGGTAGATCTCTGTGAGTTCAAGGCCAGCCTGGTCTACAAAGGGAGTTCCAGGACAGCCAGGACTGTTAAACAGAGAAGCCTTGTCTCAAGAAAACAAAACAGAAAAG
>CABHPH010124394.1:10957-40218 GCA_902168325.1 Peromyscus nudipes | reverse complement strand
TTTTTTTTTTTTTTTTTTTTTTTTTTTTTTTTTGGTTTTTCGAGACAGGGTTTTTCTGTGTAGCTTTGCGCTTTTCCTGGAACTCGCTTTGGAGACCAGGCTGGCCTCGAACTCATAGAGATCTGCCTGCCTCTGCCTCCCGAGTGCTGGGATTAAAGGCATGCATCACTACCACCCGGCGCCAGTTGTTTTAATAAATGGATTGACAGTTAAAACTTAAAAAAAAAAGAAAAAAAACATATAATTACAGAGAGAACTATACTAGAAAGGCTAAGAGATTTTTCTAAAAATAGAAAAAAGATACAAAAGATAAAAGAACAGAAAAATTTATGCAGTCCACCACCATAGATAACTACTATATATTACATTGAGTTGTGCATCAAATGGTTATCTGCATGGTTTTAAATACTGATACTAAAGACTGAACTCAAACCCTGCTCACATGCTAAGCAAGGGCTCTACCATGTAGATACAGGCCCAATCTGCACCTTTTCCTGAGCTTCAAAATGCATGGCTGAGTAGTTAAAGTATATCAATGTGTGATAGAAGTATTGTGCACATTAGAAATACTAAGATGTTTCTAGGGTTGCAGGTAGTAACAGTTAATCTTCGTTTTATTATTTTGTTCAATAATTTGCAAACAGAATTTATGTTTGAGGTTGAAAACATATTCAAGTACTTGAGAAGTAGTGGAACATACTAAATATGCCCCATTATAGTGTAAAAAATACAATACTATATGGTGATATTTTATTTGTACTGAAATGTGATTTTATTTGTATGTTAATAAATAAAGCTGCCTGGGAGTCAGAGCTGATAGCAAGCCATAGCAGGAGCCAGACAGTGGTAGCACATGCCTTTAATCCCAATCACATGACTGGAAGATCTCTGTGTGTTCAAGGATACCACCAGCATGGAGACACATGCCTTTAATCTCAATACCAACCATAGAAGACCTGGAGGTCTGTATAGATGGGCAGTGACGAGGAGGTCATGTGGTTGGGTTTACAACCAATGAGAAGGCAGAACAGAAAGTCATTAAAAAGGACAAACACAGAGGAAGTAGGTCTCTTGCAGAAAGGTAGGACAGCAGTGGCAGTGAAGGGTAAGGTTTTTAGCTCTTAGTTATTGCTCTGACCTCTTGGGCTATTAACTCTGCATTTGGCTCTGTGTTTCTTATTTAAAAAGACTGTCCATCTATATTTGGCACCCAACGTGGGGCATGCTCTACCGACTGAGCTAGCCGGGTTTGTTCTGCCTTTCTGATCTTCCAGCATTCACCCCAATACCCAGCTCCAGGTTTGTTTTTTGTTGATAAGACTTTCTAAGATTCCTGCTACAATACTATAAATTTCAGTTTAGGATTATCCTAAATATTGAATTTCTACTACCTTCTCTGAAGTCAGTTTTCATTAACAACAATGAATTAATTAATAGAAACAACTAAGCATTTAATACATGCCAGTGATTATTTTAAGTCTAATATTTGTAAGGATATTTTTCAGTAATTGATTTTGTCTCCATTTAAATTCTAAGGGAAAACAGTGCAAGATGTTAGCTGAGTGAGAAGTTGTCTGTTGATTGTCACCACTCAGACAAATTTGTGACACTGCAGAAAAACTACCTTCACAGAGCTAAAGAAGCTGGGTCAGAGATCAAAATATTTGGTTTTAGTAGAATGAAAAATAATCCACTTAAAGAAGCTAGGAAGGAAAGGATTCCTTAACCATCACTCCCACACTACAAGGTTAGCATGAGGAGAAATACCACCTGCTTCCTCAGGGAAGAAGAATTAAACCCAGTCTTTACTCCCAACCCAATGCCAAGTTCACTGTAGTGAAACCTAAGGACCAGGCACAGTCCCACCATCCTAAGTCTGGGCTAAAATCCAAACTGAGCTGCTATTAGTACTGAGTTATGGATACAAAGGACTGTCTCCACACATGTAGTTTCAGACAGCAGAGAGAAAAACAATTCTATGCCTTCTACATTAGACTTTGTCTTAGAGCTCAGTGCCAGGTTTGCCAACCTAAAACTCAGCATTGAGTAGAAAATAACAGCTTCTATACTCAGACCTGAACCTTAGACAAAGCCACTATATCTGCCCTGACAGCAGGCAGGCAGAGCTGTGTGTCCTGGTGGGACAGATGCAATTAGGCTGGCATCCTTGCAATCCATGATGTGTGCCTATGTGTGACCTTGAGATTTTACAGGTCCCTAATACTGTTAAACTTAGTCACAGTCCAGCCTAATATTTTGACTTGGTGACCAAGGAACTGCCTTTACCAACAGTTCTCCACCCCTGGAAAGAACAGCATGGAACAAGACCTGATTGACTAGAATTATCTAAGAGCAGTAAGCATGGGACTTTGATATGGAATTTACCCAGTAATACGGGATTGGAGAAAACTGGTTTTTTTTTTTTCCTTTCTCCTGCAGGTACCAACTGTAAATATCTTCTTGTTTAGGAGAGGGACTTGGTGTCCATTCTTCTCAGTGTTGGGATTTTGTCTGATTAGAAATTGTATAGGTTATTATGTGCAAAAATAAATAAAAGTAATTTTAAAAGAATTTACTATCAAGCTGGGTAAATGTAACATTGAATATATCTTAATGATGCCTATTCCCTAATCTCTGTAGACAGAAGGAACCTAGTGTTGTGGATGGGGAAGATACAAGCCCCAGTGTGTTGCAATTCCCTTTTAGTCAGCATCATATGTGGCCATTTGGAACAGTCTTGGGCCATAGGTCAACTTCAGTAGTAGCACTCCATAGAAATGTGAGTCTTGATCTCTCTATGGTGCTGTGAATGTTTGAGCAGATTATAGGTTCAGTGGGTAAAAGATGTTTTAGTCTTGGTGGCCACAAACATTGGACATGAGCCTGCAAATAATCATTCCATGGTGATTCTACTCATAGACAGAGAGAGAAATTGGCAGAATTCTGCAGAGACAACCACAGGCTAGTGACCCTGATTGAGAGGTGTTTGCTCACTTATCCACAGAGAGATGCTTGGTGGAATAGACTATAATTTTTCATTTTATAAAGGGATTCTTTCTTAGTATATTTTATGTGTTTTCTATGCATATGCATATGTGTGGACATATGTATGCCACAGTGTGCATGTCAAGCATAGAGGGCCTTCTATGGAAGTTGGTTCACTCCTTTCACCACGTGGGACCTGGCAATTGAAAACAGGTCATCAGCTAGGCAGTGGGTGTCTGTATTCTCTGAGCCATCTTACCTGCCTAAACGGGTAGACTATACTTTTAAAATACTCTCCATGTTTCTAGTAAATAACTGTAGATTTAGGAGAAAATTAAGCCTGAATTATTCACTATGCCAAAACAGTAAAATCATGCCAGACTCAGACTCCTAGAAAATTGGCAATTAGGTGTCCTTATACTGCTGAAATGGTGGAAGTGAATACAGTATTAGAAGAAATGAGCAGTATGCCTAGAAGTCTTTGAAATATATATATATATATATATATATATATGTGCATAATTCTTCAATGCTCAGATAACATAATATGTCAGCAAGCATCAAGAGAATTCAAGAAAATATGGTCTCATTGTTATACCCAGATCGAGGGGACCCCCAAAAGACTACCACGGAGACTGAATCCCATATGTAAAAGCAAAGAGCCTTTATTTCAAGCTTGGAGCTTGGACTCTCTGTCCCATGCAGAGGTGAGATCAGAGAGCCCAGAGCCTGGGCAGGATGGGGTTTTTATCTTAGCAGAGGTTGGGGTGAGGGGATTTCCAGAGTTCAGGAGCCTGATAGGCTGACATATGTCTAGGGGTATAGGGAATGTTTGGAATGTCAGGTATTTTCTCTTAGATGCAGGCCTTCCCTGGATGGGGTCAGCTTATGGCTTCTCCTGGATCCAGGTGTTGCCTGCCAGGAAGCCTGTCACAGGAGCTGTGTCTGGGCCTCTAAGCCTGTCATGGCAGTTGTGTGGTCAAGTTGTTTTGGCCCCCCACCTGAAAATTAAAATGAAATAATAGAAGCTGACCAGCAAGCAAATAGAAGAAACACCCACTGGTGGGTAATTTTAGGCTAACTCAATAAATCTTAAAAAAAAAAAAACAAAAACAAACCACAGATGAGATAAATAAATGTTTCAATACTTTAACAAAGGAACTTAATAAACAGATGGAAACATGTTAGAAAAATCAAATAAAACCCCATCACCTGAAAAATGCAGTAAATGAAAAATAGAACAAGTGAAATTAAAACCTTTAGTCATCAATAACAGAACTGAGCAATTAAAGGAAAAAGAAAGTATTAGTGACCTAGAACACAGCTCGGGAAGAGAGAGAAAAAAGGATGAAACAGAATGAGGAAAATTCCAGGCACTTTGGGAAATCTCAAAGGAACAAATATTCAGGATATTGGCAATGAAGATAGATTTGAGGAGATGGTTCCTGGGTGAAACACTTGCTGTTCAAGAGAAAGGATTATCAAAATCCTTGTGATTAAAAAATCTAGATGGACAGCCCAGGTCTGTATTGATGCCTGTGGCCCTTGTTGCCACCAAAGACCACAAAGATGTCTGGGGTCTGGACTGCAACCTGTGTCCATAAGAGTGTCCAAGGGCCATGGTGTTATCTGGGTCACACAGCTGCTGCTGAGAGCCATGTCTGGGTCTGTGGCTCTGCAGCAGCTAGGATCTGAATTGATGTCTCTGGCTCCTGTTACCAGCAAGGGCCGTGTAGATGACTGGGGTCCAGTCAGCCACCTGAGACCATGTTGGTGTCTGAGGACCATGCCACTGCTGGGGCCCTATCAATCTGGGTGGTTGGTGCTGCCACCTGGGACCATGGAGGCAGTTGGGCGTGGGCAACTGTCTAGGACCTTGTCTAGGTCTGTGGCCCTATAGTGGCCTGAATCTAGGGTGATGTCCATTGTTCCTGCTACCCCCAAGGGCTCTGCAGATGTCCAGGGTCTGGCCAGCCACCTGAGACCATGCTGGTGCCTGAGGGTCATGCTGCCACCAGGGCCATACTGATCCGGGTAGCCTGTGTTGCCACCTGGGCCATGGTGACATCTGGACCCAAGCTGCTGCTGAGAACATGTCTGGATCCATGGTCCTACAGCAGCTGGGGTCTGTGATGATTTCTGTGGCCCTGTTAGCACAGGCGGTCATTGAAATAGTGCTTTGCTGGGCCAACCCTACCCTCTACTGGCCCTGGGATAGCTGACCCTGCCACTGACTGGATACTGCAGCAGGAGAGCTGGCCCCTGCATTCAGGAAAGATGGCCCCACCCCTCATCACAGACATGTGTCTCACCTGGGCAGCACACTTGAGCTGACCCTATATCACGGATGACCCCTGAGGGTATGAGAGCAGGAGAGCTAACCCTGCCCCCCTCCCTATCTGTCATGTGGGGGCATGGGTGAGGGAAAGGTGCCCTCCCCCAACTGTCCTTTGCTACTTGTGGCAGGTGAGAGAGCTGCGCCCCCCCCCCCATGAGAGTGAGAGAACTAGGCCTGCCCCTCACCGGCTGCAGCACTCAGGACAGCTAACCCTGTACCCTGCCTGGACAGCTCACTAAAGCTGACCCTGTTGCTGGGTGTGCAGATGAGCCAGCCCTGAGGGCATGAGAACAGAAAAACTGACCCTCCCCCTACCTCTCCCATACACTTCTTACAACAGTCTGGAGAGAGGACCCTGCACCTTGCCTGGTCAAAACAGTAGAGCTGGCCCCGTGAGTGTGGGTGACTCAGATGTGAGAGCAGGAGAACTGGCCCCTGGCCCTGCTCCTTGCTTCAGGCTGCATTGGGTGAGCTAGCCAAAGCAGTGCTGGAGAGCTCGCCCAGGTAGTGTCAATGAGGAAAAGCTGCAGGCTGACCAACCAGCTACCACCCAGGCTCAGAATCAGGACTATGAGTTGGCCCACACCAACATTCACCTCATCTACAAACTGTTGGAGCAGGTAAAAGGGAGAAGCCTACATATCCAAAACAACAGGATCTCCACAACACAGGACAACAGCAGGATGTCCAATAGGAGCCCCACTGAGAGCCCATTATTGGTAATGGTGCAGCAGAAGCCAGAGGCCTCAAGCCAGACCAATGACTCCTGGCGATGAACACTTGCAAATAAAGATGAATGATTAAAGGGTAAACTGTGACTCAACAGGCCACACTACACCTTCTACAACAAGATTTTCTCTCTCTCTGTTGTTTTTGTTTTGGCGTTTTTTTTCTTTTAAATTGAGTTTTGTTTTGGAGAGGAGATTGCACGGGCAGATGTGAGAGGGAAGAGAGATAAGTGGGATTGAAATGAATGATGTGAAATCCACAAAGAATCAATAAAAGTTAAAAAAAAAAAAGCTGGATGAATGTGACAGCTTGCCTGTAATTCCAGTAATTCCAGTGCTCAGGAGGGAGAGAAGGGATCCCAGAAGCAATACTGGTAGCTACATTAGCAGAATCTGCAAGCTCCCATTTTACTGAGAGATCCTGCCTCAGTAAATGACGTGGAGAGCAAATGAAGAAGACATCTGATATCAAAGTCTGGCCTACACACACACACACACACACACACACACACACACACACACACACTTGAAAACATAAGTAGAAACATGTACAACATATACACATGCAAACAATAAAGATAAATGAGTGCTTAATAAAACTAGAAAAGTTCATTCAAACAAATCAAAACAGAAAACTTCCCAAACCTGGAGAAGTATATAAGTATTCAGCTACAGTAATGTCAAGGGTCACTAATTAGATTTAATGCAGTTAACACTATGCTAAGATCTACCTCTCAAAGGTGGAAAATAAGGAGAAACTTATCAAGATAAAAAGAAAAAAACCTATGAAAGTGTCTACATTTGCCTAACAGCAGACTTCTCAGAGAAATTTTATATGTAAGGGGGAAATACATTTGCTTTTCACACTACCAAAGGGAAAAACTGCCTATGGAGTATACCATACACAGGGAAGCCTAAAAGTGTGTGGTTTTTATACCACCACTGTATTGGAGCATTTTACCTGCAACAGCAAACTCATTCACATCTTCCAGTATGCTTTATAATTTGAGAAATTTTTGTGTTATGAATGATTTGTTTTTCAGCTTAACAAACTCCATTATCATTTCTGATATGACAGGTTTGGTGGTACTGAACTTACTTAACCGCTGTTTGCCTGGTACAGCCTTTATTTCTCCTTATTTCTGGTGACAACTTCAGGGCTGCAGTAGCTTGGTTAGAAGTTGATTTTCCCCAGTACTTTAAATACACTTATATGTACAGAGTGTTAGAACTCCTTGGTATATCACTTGTGTTTTCTGTTTCGTTTTTCCCTTCTTACTGCTTTCCAGATGCTTCCTTTGTCATGATCTTTATAGTTGAATTGTGTCTTGGTGTGGACCTTCTAATTGACTTGACAAGGAGCTTGACGCCAATAGCTAGGCAGAAGAGGATAGGCAGGACTTCCCGGAAGACATAGGAACTCTGGGAAGAAGAGAGGCACTCTTCACCAGCAGACACAGAGGAAGTGGAGGAAGTAGAGCATTCAGTATGGAGGAGAAGTAAGGAACCACATGGCAGAAAGTAGATTAATACAAACGGGTTAATTTAAGTTTTAAGAGCTAATCGGGAATAAGCCTAAGCTGAGGCCAAGTTTTCATACTTAATAATAAGTCTTCACATCATTATTTGGGAGTTGGCACTCCAAAGAAAGCCAGGCTACATAGGCCATCCAACGCTGGGCACATATATCCAAACATAGGGCCTGTGAACAGCTGGTGTGCTACTCAGCAGCAGGAGACTAGGTAGAAACACCTGTCATAGCACACACTCAGCAACTTCCCAGAGCTGGGGTGGGTAAACATGGCTTTTGGTGTGCTTGAAGGCATGTGGCTTTCATGAGCCAAGTAGGGCAAAGCCAGCTGCCAGTGCCATGTGCTGAGCAGAGCAGCAAAAGGAGCCTTCAGATGCAGAGCACTTTGAAAAATTTTTCCAGAACGTCAGTGTGCAGACATCACAGTTTATCTGGCAAGCTTGTAAATGCTCCGTGCCATCCACTGCCCCTTCTTGTCGGTTGGTCGAGGCAGGTAGTCTGGCCCTTTTAGGCTTGACTCACATGGTCAGAGAGAAGTGCTGAAACCAGGTCCAGACCTAGAAAACTTCTGAATAGGTACAGTATGCTTGAAAATGTGCTTAGGTGTGGAAGAAAGAAAAGAAAATGGGTATAGACAGTCATAGAAAAAAATAGTTTAAAAATAGTATTTATAAAAAAAATAAGCCACATAAGGATGGAAAATATTATAAGACAGGGAATTTAGATCCTATATTATGCTTTACTAATTTTAATTTTTTTAAATGCTAA
The DNA here is from genome assembly GCA_902168325.1 of Peromyscus nudipes. Classification (NCBI taxonomy): domain Eukaryota; kingdom Metazoa; phylum Chordata; class Mammalia; order Rodentia; family Cricetidae; genus Peromyscus; species Peromyscus nudipes. The sequence continues at coordinate 31,868 of CABHPH010124394.1, read as the reverse complement.
TGAGCAAAAAGCAACAGCTGCTAAGAGATATTGGACTGTGGAAAAACTATTGAGTTAAATCAACCATATACTTTAAGGATGTCTTAACTTCAGAATGTAAGTCAGGAAATGTGTTGCGTTGGGGGAGAGGTTATGCCTTTGTTTCCATAGGAAACAAAGTTATGGATTACTTAAAAATGAATAAAAAACAGATTTGACCAGGGGAGATCTCCTGAAAATCTTGGCTATAGACATACAGGAAGAAACCAAGAAAAACTATAAGACAGGTGATGTATATGCTGATCTCTCTACATGGAAACAACCCTGAGACTGGATGAGACATGATAAATCTTGTTGGTTACAGAGTCCTCATTGAAAGGACTAGATGGCCAAGCCAGTGCCCTAACAGGCTCCCCTAGAAGCCCTGGCATGGACCAGTCCTTAGTTTTGATTCACTAGAATGGGCTGGAGCTGAGCAAGCAATTCTCAGGGAATCAACAACTTAGGGGCAACCAATCAGCAGGTGACTCCTAGTCTCCTGCTGGCTCAGCAGGTGCCGCCAGGCCCCTTCTGCTGGCTCAGCAGATGTCCCCCAGACTTCTGCTAGCTAAAGATAGCTTTCCCTACCCTCTTGTAAACAAGCCCCTAGACAAAGACCTTCCCCACCACCAATGGGCCCCTAACCACTACAGCCTCCTACCAATCAACTCCCAGACTAATCTTTCCTCCACTAGTCAGCACCAGATTAATCCCTCCTCTCTGGAATTTCTCTAACTCTGCTTAAAAGGACCTTGTGATCCCCCCTTCAGGATCGCTATTTGCCACCCCATCAGGCTGGAAATAAACGCTCTTGCTAAATTGCATATGTGACTGTTGGTCTTTCTTGGGGGCTTCTCTTAGACCCTAACTCTCATGACTTTTTTTACGTGCCAATTTTTCATATGGCATGGATGGAGATTTATAGCACAGTTTGGTTATGCAGCCCAAACGGAACTATAAATTTGACAGATGCTTTTTACCTACTCAAACATAGGACAGAAAAATCATCTTTAGCTGACTTGTACACATTGCACATTCCATACTTGTGATAATGCAGATATGTATGTTACTTTTAAATTTGTGTTTTCAGGGGAAAAAAGGACCAGATACCAATGAAGACAAGCAGCTCAGATGATCCAGCTTCTCAGAATGTCTCTGTTGCAGTTTCTTCAAAAATCTGCATCTAGAACAATTTCAAAGCTGCTAGTTGAGATAGATGGTCTAGCCTTATAGACTACTCTAGCCAGAACATCATTTAAGTCCTGCATTTTCTCATTATACAGAGACTGAACAACACATGATAGAGCTAGCTCTCCTAGCACTTGACCATTATCCCAATCTTCTCAGGATCCTCTGAAAATGCTATCACTACCAGACAACAGGAAGTAACTTTAACAACACAATGCCCACATTCCCAAGAGGTGGGGTGGGTGGTTTTTGGTCTTTAAGTAGGTTATAGATGTTTGTCATTGTTTAGGAGGATTAGTTGCAAGTTGTTATTGGTCATGATCAGGGAGAAAACTGAATTAAGGGCTTCCTTTTTCTTTCTTTCTTTCTTTCTTTCTTTCTTTCTTTCTTTCTTTCTTTCTTTCTTTCTTTCTTTCTTTTTCTTTCTTTCTTTCTTCTTTCCTCTATCCTTTTTCTCCTATCTAGTGAACATAAAGGGGAGGGGAATAGGAATAATATGATAAAAGGGTAGATTATTGAATCTACTTTTAAACTAAAAGAACTACTGATCTCAAATATTTACACTGGTATGTATTTTTGAATATTGATACAAATTTAATGTTATTTTTGTTATAACATACTGTATATATGTTTCTACACTTGTTTAAGGTATTATACATATGCAGCTCATTTGAAAATGTAATGTAAAGTTCTAGTCTTGAAAGCTATTATTATTATTGAAACTGTTTAGGATAATAAAGAAATGCAGGCTAGTAGTTAGTCATCTATAACAATCAAACTTGTAGTTATGTTAGATATGTTTTCAAGGTTAAACAGACATGTTTTAGATAGATAGGTGGTCTTCAGACACTTCAGAGATCTACTGAATATGACATTTAAATTGTTTTAATAATATAAGGCTTTCATGACAGTGAGATAGGTCTGCTCCTTGCAGCGCCAATGTACTTCAGAGAAGACAGTGGGCATTGAAGTACCTCCATATGGAGTTTGCTTTAAATGTGGAAAAGTTAGCCACTGGGTGAAAACTTTCCTTGCCTTGACTGCCGACAGTATGCTGTCCAAACTGAACAAGGAGGACAGAAAGGAAGTTGATTGCCAAACATTGCCAAGATAAGGTTGGCCAGTTCTTCAAAAGTCCTGCTTCACAGAAAAGTCTGTCAGATATTCTAGGCCTGTAGGCCAAAGATGGATGCCCCAATGTTGCAAAGGAAACTTGGGTGACTATCCAGGTAGCCAGTTGTCTCTGTCATTTCTATAGTTGCTTTCCCTGTACTTCTTATCTACTCAGATAATATTTTATCCTTTTTGGGTCACTAATGGAGGTTGAAGGCTAGATAGTAATACCTTTTTCTTTGTTACCAAGCTCAGAAAAGAAATTTACAAAAGAGATGTAAAATTTGTAAGACTGAGAGACGTAAAAGGTTAAGTTGTTTATCTAAGAAAATGCTTTAAGGTCTAAAAAGAAATCTTTAGGTTGATAATTCAAGTTATGATAGAAAGTGCTTTAGGTATTAAACATTGTACTCACCAAGAGAGAATAGATAATAGAATACTTTCTCTGAATTTGCCAAATACAAATGGACTAGACATTGTGAATATAATTCTTACCTGATAATTTTTCTTATTTCCTGTAATTTTACTGTGTTAGAGTTAAAACCTTTCCCTTTTATTCATATAAAAAGGAGGAAATGTTATGGGAAAATCTTTTTGTACACTGTAAAGATGTGTCACTTCCAAGGTAGCTTCTGATTGGTTTAATACAGAGATGAATGGCCAAAAGCTAGGCAGGAGAGGCTAGGCAGGACTTCTGGGAAGAGATAGGAACCTTGGTTAGAAGAGAGGCACAATTCACCAGCCAGACATGGAGGAAGTGGGACGTACATTATGGAGGAGAGGTAATGAGCCATGTGGCAGAACTTGGATTAATATAAACCAGTTAATTTAAGTTTTAAAAGCTAGTTGGGAATAAGCCTAAACTAAGGCCAAGTTTTCATACTTAATAATAAGTCTCCATGTCATTACTTGGGAGCTGGCAGTCCAAAGAAAGCCCAGCTACAGCAGAATTTCTTTTTCCTTAAAAATTAGTAAAAGTTAACATTATTATTATTCAGGCATAGTATGTCATGGAATGCATGTGGAAGTTACAGGAAACTTTGTGGAATAATTTCTACATCTACATGGATTCTAGAGTTTAAACTCAAGTCAAATGGGCCTGTGAATCAAGTGCCTTGATTTGCTAGCCAAATTATTTCATTTTTTTTGGAAATATAATTTAAATGAGTTGTGTTTCTTACTTGATAGGAGACTTCCTCATTTTGTAGACTTGGTACACTTAGATCATTCAAAACAAACGTTTCAAATCCATTGCTAGGTAGTCTGTACATCTCCATTTTGTTTAGATAGCTAGCTGGAGACAATTATGTCCTTTACGTTGGATTGCTACCTTTGTTTTTCCATTTTCCTCTTGCCTTATGCTGATGTTTCTACATTTGATAGGGCTAAAACATCAGTTTTTATGGATTGCCTTCATTTTAGGAAGCTCTTTAATTTAACAACATGTTCATAAAGTCTTGGTTATTTTTATGGTATAGTCTTTGGACTTGCTTGCTGATGATCATCCTTAGGCAAGCTGACCTGGTACTGGATTAGCAGGAGAGTAGGCTATGGACCTGGGACATCAAAGCATATCTGGTATTAAGATTGTATTTACTCTGAGTTTGCAGAATGTCATAGAGCTGGGATGAACTTGTCTACTGACAAAAATAGAACGGACCTGGAACTTGAGTCTATAAGGTTGGCTGTGTTCTGGAACACTATTTCTGATGAGACATGAACAGAAAGTCTGTTTGTCCCAGATAAGAAACTTGCAATAGACCAAAATATGAATATCACTAAAGTCTGAATTGTGGAATCAGGGAGTATTATTGAGGTTATTTTTAGAAATATGGATGAAGGGTTACTTATAGGAACATAAATTGCTCAAAGAGAGCTGTACCACCAAAGCTTGCCATGCCACAACCAGAGTGACAGCTCATAAAATCTGGAAACCTAGACCACATTGCACAGCGTGCCAGCAGCTCAAGAGGTTGAAGATTGTCCTTTTCAGGTTGTTCAGTTGGCCTGAATGTCTTCCAGGAGGATTAGCTGCTCTTTGCTTCTCCCAGGCAGTTTCACTAGTCTTTAGGTTTCTCCCAGGTTGCCTGACTGATCTGAATCTTTTCTAAGCAGCTCAGCTTGTCTGACAAGGTTCTCCTTACTATTTATATATGCTTAGGGAAGGATGGAACTAGTGATTCTACTCATTTTCAGGGACTTCTTGAAACCTCTAAGTTGTTTATTTTCTGAGTTTCATAAGCATCCTCACAGGACAGAATGTTTTATCTCCCCTTAGAACATTCTGTGTCTTAAAGTGCTTCCCTGCAAAGTGGAGAGTTTCATCTAGGAGAAAACTGCTCCACAATAGGTGTATGTATGGGTATGGATCTGATATTTGCTCTGTGTGAGGTGACAGAGCTTGTAGCCATTGGTATAATCCTTGGAAAATGACTTTGCAAGTGTTAGCCTATAGGCTAGGTATACTAGAGTGGACTTATACCTTCAAGAAATGGCTTAGCATCTAGGTATTTGGGAACAGTGCAAAGGGGCCTGGATCCATAGCAACTTATTCAGTATATATTAGATACAGGCCCAAATTCTGTCTCTCATAGAGAAAGAAGAGATAGCGATATCTTAAGTTTCATGTAGCAAGTAGATATATACAAGCTCCAGCTTGGCAAAGTGGACCCTTAAAAGCTAGTCTGGTACTGAGCAGGCTGAGAATCTGTGCTTGTATGTTTTTATCTGGTGTTTGAAGCCAGGAGTGCCAATCATGTACAGGGGTGACTTGAAGCCTGGTTCTGTTAGTTTTGGTTCAGAGCAACACTATATTCAGATTTTTTCCTGAAAGTTGGGTTCATGAGCACCATCTGGGTGCTGCTGGGCTTCTCAGATATGAGGGAAGATTCAGAAACCAAATCTGCCAAGCAGATATGGAGGCAGGGACTAAGGAATCCTGCCTAGTACTACAATAGATGTGGATGCTCAGTCCACAGGTATTAGCAGAAATCTAGAGCCTGGTGCCTGGGGTTGTAGGGCCAGCTCAGTGCTGGAAACAGAGCCCAAGGTTGATGAGATCAACCTAATAGTAGCTGTTCAGAATCTGAGGTCTGTGTGAGGATGTCCTGCTATTAGAGGCATTCCGGTGTGAGCCACTGAGGTTTGTCTTGGCAATGGGTAATTAAAAACTAGGTCTACCACACAGGCCTAAAGCCTTGGTGTATGAGCTCTGTCCTGAACAGTCATAGAGGTACAGACTAAAGGCACTGTCCTAGGACTCAGGTCATGGGGGTCTGCATGGCTACTAGTTTTATTTGGGAGAGCCTGGTTTGGGGTCCCAAGACAGTGACATGTGCTCACTTCCTTACTTTTCCTCTTCTCAGATTGTCTCTTTCCACGTTGTACTTCATAAGGTTGGGAGGAAGTGACATTGGTATTATTACATAGCAGTGTCTTCCCAACTTTTTTCTATTCCACTTCTTTAATCTCAGGGCTGCACTCAAGTGCTGAGATCTCTCATCTGGTTTACTTAGCTCTTGTGGAGATATATTGTACATTGGTAATTGTTTGAATGGAAGTTTCTATATGGATATGGACACCAGTATATATTCCAATGTCTTGAAGACAAACCTGGATCATCAAACAGTATTATTCATAAAAATAGTTCTATATTGATTTTGCTTTTCCAAGTTACTTGGGCTTTAATTTTTTTTTATTAAAGTCTATTTCCTTAGGGTTTTTCCTCACAATCATTTTGTCTGTACTAAACTGGTAGCATAATTTATTTAGTTTAATTTTGCTTTCTGCCTTTTAAAATTAGATCTCAATTTTTCTGCTTAATGTATAATATAGACCCATATGCATGTGTTAATATACATGAGCACTCACATGCGTGTATATGACAAGTGTTTTGTAATGATAAAATATTCTCATTATTTTTTAGACCTTGTCAGCCACAGTCTGTTACCAATCTCATCACTTCCAGGTACATCTTCTTACATTTACTTCAACAATTCTGTGTAATATGATCAAATTGTTGATGTTTTATTTTTCAATCTTAAATATCAAATATTTTATTGATAACTTAAAAATGGGAAAGAATCACTTATGACATCATCCTGTCTCTTTCTCAAGCACACACACACACACACACACACACACACACACACACACACACTTGTCTTTAAATATTCTAAGATCTTGATGTATGAAATTGTCCCTAAATCAGTATTTCTTTAAATCATTACTATGACTGTGTAAATATAATTCAGTTCTACACTACATTATAAGTTATGAATGAAATTCTCCCTTGCAAAGTTTTTTTTTCTTTCTTTTTTTTTGGTTTTTTGAGACAGGGTTTCTCTGTGTTGCTTTGTGCCTTCCCTGGATCTCACTCTGTAGACCAGGCTGGCCTCGAACTCACAAAGATCCACCTGCCTCTGCCTCCCGAGTGCTGGGATTAAAGGCGTGCGCCACCACCACCCAGTTTTTAAAAGTTTTAATATGAATGATATTTTTCTTCTTGCAGAGTTTTTCAAAAAATATATCAGGCAAATTAGTTAAGCTTTCTGACAGCAAAGCTCTCTGCTCGGTTGAGTTCAACTCATCAGGAACAGGCTGGTTATTTTGTTTCAATGTAAGGGACCCTCCCTCATTCTCCTAAGCCTAAGTGGATTGGCACCTTGACTGGTTTTGTGAATTTCATGACTTCTCACTGTTCTTGATTTTCTTTGTTCCACTCTTGACTACCCTAATTCTTGTAGGTCCAGTTTTTTTTTCTTTTTCCAGGATTATTTCACCACTTAACGAATATATGATGTGGCAATGAACGCTTATCCCTTCCATGACTAATATATTTAAACAAACCTTAATTGATGGATTGATTATAGATAAAATTCTATGTTGAAAATCTTCCTAAATGTTTTTTGAGTCTTATATACTAGCAGCTTCTTCTTCCTGCTTTTGAGAAAAGAATGTGCTAATTGTTGTATTATTAGTTTTATTATAATTTTATTACATATATATATTATTTTGTCCAGTTGAAAGATCAGAATCTTCGCTCACTCTGTGTGTGATGATGTGATGTACACTGACAGGAATGACTGGAGAATTTCCATGTTTATTCTTTAAAGTAGTTCCTTTAAGTCTAGATATAGATGATGTTCATTTATGAAAAAAAAAACCTATATATTTATTTTTTAGACAGACTCACATGCAGCCAAGGCTGGCCTTTAAGTCAGCAATCTTGTCTCTGCCCTCAAGGGCTGGGATTGCAGGCACTAGCCACATACCTGGAACTCTGTCATTTTTGAAGAACATTTACAGTGACTATCGGCTCCTAAAATTATTCCTTTAACTTAACTATTTTCTCATTTATTTTCTTTAGTTTTGGGTCAATTTTTTCTGAGATTGTCTCAGATACTTTTCTCTAATTATTCTATAAATGATGCATTCTTTTTATTTTACTTTAATTTGAAGAGCTATTTTATTTTGCTTCATGAAGTTTTTAAAAAGTTTTTAAACAGTTGCACTTATTTGATTGTGTGAGTGCACATGTGCATTTTTGTGTGGGCATGCTTATTACAGTACAAATATGGTGTCAAAGGACAACTTTCAGGGGCCAGTTCTCTCCTTTTACTATGTGGGTCACAGGTCATCGGGCTTTGTGGCATGGCTATATCTACTGACTCAATTTGCTGGCCCCAATTTTCTTTAAAAAAAAAAAAGGTACATTTGTAGGATGATGTAGAAACTCATGCAGTAGAAACCCCCAGGATTCTATGAGAGTGACCCTAGCAAGAACTGCTTGTAATATAGGTTATGGGGCCTGGAATGGCCATCTTCTGTAACCAGATAATGTCCAGTGGTGAGACTGGGATACCAATCCAGCCAAAAACCTTTGACCTACAATCTACCCTGCCTGCAAGATGTGTTGGGGTATGGAGGCACAGAACTTGTAGGAGTGGCCAACAAATGAGAGTTCTAATCGAGGCCATTGCCTTGAAAGGGAGTCAATGCCCTACATTGCCTGGTTGACCAGGAGCTAGAGACTGGATAGCCTAGAGATTTGGGGTGAAAAAAAATCAATAAAATGATTCTTAATAATATTCTGCTATACTCATAGATCGATGCCTAGCCCAATCATCATCAGAGAGGCTTCCTCTGGCAGCTGATAGGAACAGATGTAGTGTCTCACAGCCAAACATTAGCCCCAAAGAGAGCTCAAATTGGAAATATCCATCTGGTCCTTCTTCTTGGAGCTCGAGGTACCCTGCAGAAGAGTGGGAGGAAGGATTGTTGGATTCAAAGGGGTCAGGGACGTCAGGAGAACATAGCCCACAGAATCAACTATGCAGAGCTCATAGAGACTCACAGAGTCTAAAGTGACAATCACAGAACCTGCATGGTTTTGTGCTAGGTCCTTTGAAAATATGCAATGGTTGCTGCTTGGTGTTCTTGTGGAATTCCTAACATTGGGAGCAGCTGGAGGGGATGGTGTCTCTGACTCTTTTGCTTGCTCTTGAGACCCTTTTTCTCCTAGTGATTTGCCTTGCCTGGACCTGGGTTTGTGCCTAGTCTTTGTGTAAGTTGTTATGCCATGTTTGGTTGATATCTCTGGGAGGCCTGTTCTTTTCTTAAGGGAAATGGAGGAGGAGTAAATGTGGAGGAGAGAGACTTGGGGTGGGGGCAGTGTGCTGGGAAGAGAGGAGGGAGGGGAAACTGGTTGGACGTATTATGTGAGAGAAGAATAAAAGAAAGCAAAAGTGATATCCTTTCCCCTTTATTTCTGTGATGCTAAAGACTTTACATATCCACATGTGTTATCTGTTTTCTTTATATATATGCATACTATATATATGTGTATATGTGTATATATACACACTATATATATGTGTGTATATATATTTGAGAACACAGAAAGCATTTTTTAATCTTAAATTTTTGAGAGTTTTTTATAATGTCTTGTGATTATCAGTAATTTGGTTAATTTTTCTCAATAAAGCACAAAAGCATGCTGCTTATTGATTAAAATGATGAATACATAGTTCATCAATATGTATGGCACATAGGCTGGTAACTGAGCATGTGGGGTGCACAGGTGGATAGCAGGACCCATTTCTGGATCATCAGGAAGAGGCATGGTTCTTTTATTAGACTCCTTACAAGTGACTAAATCCTTCCCCTAAGCCAGCCTGTTCCTCTGGAGAGCATGCTGCACTCTTCCATCTCCATAGAAGAGGAGCAGCATATCTGCCAGTCGGAGCTGAGCTAAGGAGGGAATGTAGCGTGATGATGGTGAGTTCAACAGGACATCAGGAGCACTTCCCTGTATCTTCCTGGTCTCTGCATGGTGCCTCATTTCTGCCTTCTGTTGTGCCTGGCGTACTGCGCCTTATTCTTCAGCAAATAAAGTTTGGAAGTTTTTGAGAATAGCAAGGCTTGTGGGAAGTGAATAAATACTTTCTTCTACACTTAATAGAAAATGGTTTGTGTGTAGCTCTTAAAACTTTGCAGTCCTCTGAAGTCCTAAGTCTCCATTAAGCAACCTAAATTAGTGTGTTAGCTCTTATTTGTTAATGTTTAGTGAGTCTTGTATATTTCTATGCTGCAAAGAGGAAAAAAAATACCTGCATTTCTTCCATTTAAGAAATTTATCCTGTTAGAAAGTGTTCTGTTCATAGTAAATCCAATGTTTTAAAAACTGTTGTTACTGAAAGATTGAGATAAGAACAATAATTTCAGCAATAGTCATTAATTATACTATTTAAGTAAAAAATAACAGCCATAAGATTAAAGAATTTAGTGTTATCAACTGAGAGGAAATAATCATCTATTATAAGACAAAACTTAATACACATTCTTCTAGTCATCCCATTTAGATACTTTGATGCAGATTTTATGACAAATTCACCTTAGAGATTTCAACATAAAAGACATGATTGAAAGCTAGTCATTGCATTAATATTTTTTATTATTAGAGTTATTTGTTGTGAAGGGGTAAGAGGGTAAACAAGTGCTATAGCATGTGTGTGGAGGTCAAATCGTATTTCACAGAAGTGAGTTCTCTCTTTTCATCATGTGGATTCTAGGACTCAGACTCAGGTCATCAAGTTGGTGGCAAGAGCCCTTACCTGCTAATCTATTTCATTGACCATCTGTGAGACTCTGTTGATTCTTTTCTTCATGGCTCAGGTACACATTTTGATGATACTTGCCTTTAAAAATTGTTATGTCTTTCTTATGACATGTGTGTCAACCAGAAATATAGACTTAAAATTCATACAGACAAATATGGTTACATGTTCTAATTAACCCCACCAGCAAATTATCACAGAAGGAAGGACTTTGATGCTAAATCCAGTATCACTTTGGGATATGTCCAGATTCACTGTTCCTGAGCGAGGGACATTTGTTTGGAATCTATGCAAAGCAGGCATGGACACTTATGTAAAAGAGTTTGGAAGGTGAAACAGAGTTTGTGAAATGGCTAAGAAAACAGAGGTCTGTCTGGGGTTCAATGATACAACTCTGGTGATTCAGACTGACTCACAGAAATGTACACATAGTTCTATGCATGGCTAAGGTTTATTACTATGAAAACAAAATTAGAAAAAGGAATAGAAACCTGGAGAAAAAACTGGAAGCCAGGTGCATGACTCTAAGAATCTTCTTCCTATGATGTCATATGAGACATACTTAATTTTTCCAGCATTAAAATGTGAAATGCCATCCATTAGAGAAACTGGACAGAGACCAGTGCCAAAGGTTTTTATTGGGGCCTGGTCATACTGGCAAATTCTATTAACAAAAGTTCTAGATGCTCAAAAGGAAAGCAAACATTCAGCCTAAACCACTTTGTGTAGCTTAGACACAGTGAGTCATTCTAATAATTTAGGAAATGATATGAATGTTCTGAAATTGTAAGTTCTAAATGTCAGTCAAGGATACATCTTGCAATCAGGACTTGCTCAGGGTAACAAGCCTGTTTTGATAATTCTTTTATAAACAAAGACAAAATAAGGAAACCACATTTTATTGAATGCTTCCCCGTTGTAATCTTTGGTAGGTACTTTTAGTTTTCTCAAAGCCTTTATGAGTTATGAGAAGAGCTGAAACTGAGAAGTGAAGAGATATAATACAGAGCTTTTGTCCCAGTTCTTAAGACTTCAGATTGCCTCAAGACTATTTAACATATAATGGTGATGACTAGAGGTTGGAATTGTTACTCATTCATACTCAGTGGGCTCCGGAACTCTGCAGACTGGGGGACTATTTGCCCTGTACACTGTATTGGGTCTTGTCAATGTTGCCTGAGAAGTAAAATTTGATTTGTGCGTTATTTCCAGTGGTAAAAATGTCAGTGGCTCTTTGTGTAGATTCTAAGTTTGTAGAAGTCTTTCTTCACTCTAGAGTTTCTCACAGAGACCATACATACAAAAAGAAGTTAACATTTTAGGGGTTGCCAGAAAAAAAGAACCAATAAAAGATGTTTATATGTGTATATGAAATTGCATATGCACATAATAGGTTCATATAATTATATAGGCCAAGTTCCAAGATATACAGAGTGAGTTGGCAAGCTAGAGGCCCAGGAGAGCTGATGATGTAGTTCCAATCCAAAGTCTGGAACACTAACAATAGCTGATATTTAAATTCAATTCTGAAGGAAAGAGAAGGCCCAAATCCCCTCCCCAAGACTATCAAAAGGAGACAATTTTATGTAACCTATAAAAGGGTCAAACTTCTTGTTTGCTTCAGGTTTCCAAAATTGGATTAAGCCCACCCACATTAGGTGGGGCAGTAGCCTTTACTCAGCTTACAAATATAAATGTTAATATTATCCAAAAACAGAAAACATCATCACAAAAAAACTTGTAAATATTTGGGTTCTGCATGGTCCCATCAACTGGACACATGAAATTAAGGGCCATAGTCCGTGTCTTATTTTGTTCATGAGATGGGTATGTTTGGTAAATGGATGAGAAATGCAAACCCATCCAGATGTTAATTAATGCATTTTCTTCTTCACAGTCACATGAGACTAACTGGACTCAGCAGGATCAATTGCTTTGGACTTCCAAGCTTCCCTAGTTTTCTTCTCATAGCCACACACCCTCATAACATCCAACTGGCTTCTTGGGAGAAACCTCTTCTCTCTATATTTGCAGTTTTGACAGTTGCTGAGTGAGGCAACTGCAATTCCTCCCTGGCACAGAGTCAAGCTTGTGTTCAGTGTGACCTACTTAGTGCCCTCTTACGTTCCCCACTATTGTCTGCAAATAGAGTGAGTTAGGTAGAGTCAGTCTCTTTGTTTAGGGGAAGCAGAAGGACATGCCTATAAGCTGCTTCTATAACTGAGGGATGAAGGAAGGCAAATGCTTGGGTAAAGTAAACAAATAAAAGGAGACAAGAAATAGTACTCATCCTGCCACACTCATCCTACTTTATCCTACCCCACTGGTGGACCTTTCTCAAGGACCCAGTTCAGGACAAGTTTCTGACAGTGCAAATGACAACTCCTTTGGCCACTAGAAAGCTCCGGTATACCTAAAAAGGTTTCATGAGGAGAAGGACCTGAAACATGAGGTTCAGGGTCTCTTAGTGAGGTAACAGGAAAGGTTTTTTTGTTTGTTTTATTTTGAGAATAAATATTCACAGGAAAGCCACATTTTATTTGATAAGAAAGAATGGATAGTGAGGCCGGGGAGATACCCCGAGAAGTAAAATGCGTAAGATCTGTGTTCTAATCTCCAGTGTCTCCATAACAGCTGTCTGGGAGGAAGTCTTCTGTAAACCCAGCTCTGAGTTGGGGGTGGGATAGGCAGATCCTGAAGGCTTGCTGGGCAACTTGCCTAGCAGAAATGATAAGCTTAGTGTTCAGTGAGAGATTCTGTTTCAAAACAACAACAACAACAACAACAACAACAACAACAACAACAACAAAGTGTCCCCCCCCCAAAAAAAGTAAGGTGGAATGTGAGAGAGTAAGACATTGGATATTGATATCTCTCTGGCTTCCACAGGTGCAGAGTGTGTGCTTACGTCACCACTGGGGACATATACATAAATTTAAAGAAAAAAATCCTGGACGGATTTAAGACCCAAATGATCTCAGATGTAGAGCCTGAAGAAAAGTCAAGAAAAACACAAGCAGAAGCACATGCTAAGCAGTCCGGGACAAATTCCTGTCTTCTGATTTGAAAACTAAGCCAGGAAATTCAGGCAGGACTAAAAGACCATTAGCACAAAGTCAGGAACTTGTGGAAAGCATTCTGTCTCAAGGTGGGCGTGGCCCAGACCTTCCTCGAGAGTCTCAGTCCTTGGCAAGGCATTTGAGCTGGTGTCTTCAAAACCACCAGAGTTCTTTTGCACTAGATGAATGTCTGTCTGTCTCTTCTTTCTTCTGCTACTTCCATATCTTTTGGCATTTGTCTCTGTAACAAAAGTGGAATTGGTTTCATGTTTGTTATAACAATTTCATTATTAAGAAGTAAGAAATTTGGAAAACCTAATTACATACAAAGATATATGTTAAATATTTGTTTTTTAGAAGTATTTTAAAATATGTTTATCTATGTAGTTATTCAGATGATGTGAAAGAATAACTTGTGCAACTTTCTTCTCTAGGAAATGTGAAAGAGTCATTTTGGTCTGTTTTCATGGGTGTAAATACGAAGGGCATCAGATGACAATGCAGATTGACATTTGGAGAGCATATTGAGATTTCTGTGTACAAATAATACTTGTTTGTGACAAAGTAAGTAGTCATTTTTTTTTGCTTGAAAATAGATCTGGTAATATAAATTGTGAAAGAACCCTTAGGCAGATATAAATATTTTTACTGAGATAAATGGATGAAAGGTTTGATTTTTCTTGGAACCTGGCAATCATATGACATTTCAAAGTGATTAAAAAATAAATTAGATTATTAGGAAGTTGTGGTAAAAACCCATCTTTAATTTCATGTATTTTTGTGGAGAGTTATGCAGTACCTGTCATATCAAAGAAAGTTTTCTGTTTTGGTAATAAATAGCAAATTTTATTTTTTTATTTTTATTTTTATTTTATTTTTTTGACAGGGTTTCTCTGTGTAGCTTTGTGCCTTTCCTGGAACTCATTCTTTATCCCAGGCTGGCCTCAAACTCACAGAGATCCGCCTGTCTCTGCCTCCTAAGTGCTGAGATTAAAGGTGTGCACCACCACCATAAATAGCAAATTTTGATATGATGAGAGTGGTCTGAGGAGCCTTCCACTCATGAACATGGATGTTTAGGTAGCTATGTTGAATCTTAAAACTGCTTTCAGTGAATGAATATTATTTTATCTACTTTACTGGTTTTTATTTTTACTTTTCAGGTTAGTTGCTTGTATTTCCCAATTTTCTAATCCAAAATGACTCCTCTTTCTGTTAGTTACCATTGTCTTTGAACACAGCAAACTAAAACCTTAGTCTACATCTGATTTATAAATAATTGACAGAAACACATGTGTATCAGGCCACAGACATAATGCAATGAGATTGCACGTTATGAGGGCTGCTTTCATCCCCATCACCCTGGATGACACTTTTCGCTGGTACCCTTGCCTAAGTAACTCAGAGACATCCTCTTCTTCACAGATGCTCAGGAAGGCAATTTCCCCTCTAATGTGCAACTGCAAAGTAGCTAGAGCTGGTTGCTCTGGGATATTTGTGTGTTTGCACGAAGCACATTTCCCCCCTGACGACTGCTATCATATCAACTCACTTTGATAGTCAAAATAAGTCTTTTAAAATGTTTCTCTGTGCACATGATACTAATCCAAACCTAAAACAATCAGGATGACTTGTTTGCCTCTTCCCGTACCAACAGCATCCGGATCGTGACAACAGTCGCAGCTTAAAGAACACTTGCTATTGCCGAAGATGTGAGAGCCTGATAGAAGGGAGCTTGGCTTTCATGAAAGAAAGTGTCTCTGGAGGGCTCAGAGTGGCTCAGAAAGCTTGCCGGGGGAGTTGGGAAGACGCTGTCAATGGCACAGACTCCAGGTGCCATTTACAAAGAGCTTTTTTTTTTTTTGCCTCTTTTCTTTCCTTTCCTTTTCTTTTTTTTTTTCTTTCCCATTTTCTCCACCCCCACTGATGGGGGCAGAAATTCTTGCAAAGTTATTGAATGAAGGTGAACAGGACAAAATTAGTAGATTCCTGTGAGTCATGACAGGTTTCAGCACAGCCCCTAGCTGCTCTTCACGTTAAATTACAGTGTGTGGTGTTTTACCTTGTATCAGGATGATTAACCACAGGGCAAGCTCATCCCTAAAGGTGGTGCTTTATGTCATTGTGTAGCACAAATTAAGAGAGAAATAGTGACAGAAGAGGGGGCCAAATGATTTCAATACATACCATTTCATCTCTTGTTATCTCTCAGGCATATCAACTTCAAGCCTTCCTGTTAACCTAGGGGGCCTATAATAAGGCCTAGGGTACACAGTGTTAATGCTCAAATGGTCCAGCATTCCTTTCTTGAGGACCTGGTATTAACAGTGGAAGTCCTGACACAACATTTAAAATAACAAAAAGAGTCTTTTGCAACGAAGCACTCAGTGATCATGAGTGCTTAGATCCACTGAGGTTTGAGGAAGAATAAACTGAACAATGTCTTATCCTAGCTTCTCAATGATAACTCTATCTTCAGAGAAGAAGGAAGACATGTTGCTTCACTGGCCTCAGAGCAGGAGTAGGATGATCTTGCAACAGTGGTAGCTAATAATTGTTGCGCTCCTACTGCATGCCAGATGCTGTGTTGCTTCTTAACATTAATGCATAACCAACTTGTACCCACTCTGAGGTAAGGATGTACCTACTGTGTGTAGAGGGAGACACTAAAGCTCAGAGACATTCATTTCTTTACTTAAGGCCTCATTCCAGACACATTTACTCTGTACCTGGGGACAGGGGGATCATGAGCTCATGTGACCTTGGAAAATATGAAAGCCTGCTATAACTTCGAGGTGGAACTCAGGGATTCCTCTAGCTGTGTGTGACATCCTAACCAAAACGTGGCCCCAGTTTTTTAAGACAAGTGAGCCAGTATCAAATATCATTTTTGCTTGGCTGCAGATTAGAAATACGAAGGCATTTGTTTCTGTTTGCACCCTTTTCCAGCTGAAAACCTCTCCTGTTAGCTGTCAACAATGTCACTTCCACATTTTCATGTGATGGGTTTCTACTGCTGCTTATTTTGAAACAGAGGTGATAATTAATCTTCCCACATCTGAGCACTGCAAACATATTTCAATTTCAAATGAGATAAGACCCAAGCTGAAACACCCACACTTACATTTTCGATAGCTTTGTACCAAGTGTTGTAGCTGCCCTGAATTTTCTCCATGGCAGTCCATTATGGATGATGAGGAAGTGTTATTCCTAGCAGCCAGTCTCAGCAGAGCAGGGAGATGACACAGTAGTACATTCCCTGAGATAAGAAGTTGGGGAAGAAAGGAGATGGGAATCAGGTTAACAGGCATAATTTTGTGACCTGTATACTACCCTTGTTTTATGATGTGTTTGTCAATAACAGAATAATATTAAAACTTACCTAGGTGCAACCAGGTACAGATCCCTTCCTCTATTTCTTGTTACTGATTTTGAACTTTGGATTGGGTCAGAGTATGTTAGAATCAGATCTATATATAACATGTAAGCCATATAGTTTATATTGGCATGTATATGTTTGGATACTGATTTCTGGATTATGGTTTTAGTAAACATTATTTGCAAATGACACTGTCCCTAATAAGGACAACTTCTTACTAAGTCTTAGTATCAAAACCAAGAAATCTTTAAAAGGTTTTTATTCTTTCACATTCTCTATGTACTATAATACTACCATTTTTTCATGAGATTTTTTTTAAAAAGAAATCACAAATCTCCTTTAAAACCTAAAATATGTTAATACTACTATAGATACTTTTAAAGATATTGACCCACAGGTTTTGCAAAGCTTGGCAAAAACCTCTTTAAAGATATAAGTTATGATAGCCATATTGCACAGGGAAGCCATGAAAAACTTAGCTGGAAAGGGCTTCTAAAGTCTTTGTTACAACTCACTAGTCATACTGGCTGTCTGCCATGGTTAAGGGCAGAGAAACTTCATTGTACCTGTACAAGGATATGTAGATTTTTAATTACTGAATATCACTTCTACAAATTCTTGATATTTTGTGGTAAGTGTTTTTTTTTCCTCCTCATTTACTTTAAAAACCAATGCTGAGTAAAGTAGAACACAAAAAGCTACCACAATGAACTATACTGCCTTTACTTACTTATGCTGTGATCAGTAGCTCATCTGCTATATACTGCTTATAGATTGAGTCTAAAACTCAACATTAAAAATATTTTAATTACAAATATGCTAGAGACCATTTATCGATGTATTAACTCCTTCTCTTTCTTTAGCAGAGAAAATTGAAGCCATCCTGAAGTTTAAGTAAATCTTTATATGTTTTTCTACATCTAGAGAATAATGCTGTGGAAGCAATGGATGTGATGAAACAGGAAATGGGATTAATTTGGAAAATAAAATAGTGAAATCTGAGACATTTATGGCATTCTATTTGGTCTAGGAAGACCTACTCAACATATTGGAAAATTTGAGAATAAGTCTTAAAGTGAAATTAAATCTTCAGAGGCTGATTTTAAAGCATTTAATCTGAAAGAGACAACTTTTAAAGACAAATATTAACAGCAAATACATAGAGTGTGTCTAGTGTGTTGGATACGGTCCTAGACTCTGCATCACCCAAGTCCTTTGATAGTTACAACAACTTTGAAGGTAGACAAAAGATCATTCAGTTCTATGGCATCTATTTAGCTAAGAAAAGACAGAGTCAGGATTTCTAGCTCAGGCAAATCTATTTGCAAATCTGTGAATGAGTGGATAAAATAATACATTAAAAAGTAAATGAATGATCAGTTAAGTGCACACACACAAAAAAATCATGTGAATGACTTGGATTCAGAATAGGCTCTACAGGGTGGTATGGCTCCAATAACGTTACTTGGTGACGTTGGGTCTACTTTTGACTGTTTAAAAAAATCCTCAATTGAATGTACCAGGCTCTGCTGACTCCCCATGGAAGACATTGACTTGGAGAATGTGGGAATGTGGGGTGAATTGGGTGGGAAGGCTGGGGGGGGAGGGGGAGAAGGGAGGATCTGTGGTTGGTATGCAATATGAATAGAAAATTTCTTAATAATAAAAAATAAACTATGAAAAAAATTAAAAGAGAGACTGATGATTGTTTGGACCTTTTCCAGTCAATAACTCATGAGTCTAAAACCCTTCACCTTTCCCCACCGAACCTTGACTCACTTTATTTCAGGAATTAGAAGTATTATGTGACTGGAAGTAAATCGAGGGTTCCAAGACTAATCCAAAGCGTCCAGAGACCTGAACACTGTCATATGTGCCTTCCTTGGCCAAATCCATTCTGAACTATTCAACATAGCAGATCAGGCTGGAGATGTCCTCTGCCACGCTTTTCAGTCTTCCTATGCAGCTTAGCCCAGTTAAGTTCCTTGAAACTGGACTTGTGACTGACACAAATGTGTTTATATGTACAATGTGTATGTATAGACATAAATACATAAATATATTTATGATGACATATATGTATATACACAGACAAATATTTGTGAGTATATGTATATAGGGAGTTTTTTCTTTATTTAAAAAAAGGAACATATTCACTGGGTTCCTAAAATGTCACCTTTGGATGTTTGTGTTTCATAGTTATATTACAGGGAACATCCAGGTTTTCTTAACAAATAGACACTTGGCAAGAAGAAAGCTTCGGTTTTCAATCTCTGATGCATATTGTCTGAACATTGCTTTCCTCACTCTGCTTTTGAGGTTAAACTTTAGACAGATGGATTTGTATCAGTGAAGGAACAAAGGAAAAGACATTGTTTGCTACAAAAAATATGTCATATGTCTCAAATTATTCTCTACATGTAAGAAGTGAAGAAGGTTGATGCCTCACAAAGTCCCCAGGTGCCTCTGATTTCCTTGTGAAGGCGGAGGAAAGCCAGTTTTGTCAATGTGTTCTGCATCTAGAGAGACACAATTTATCTCCCTCAATCCATTGGCATATGGTGTCATGATTTCTACAGATATTTTTGGTACATGTTGCTGGTTACTTGAGGACAAGATGGAAAAATATAGACTGGGGATTAAAACAATTAGGAGGCTATTTTGCAAATTCAGAAATTTTTAGCCTAAAGAATGTTTTTAATAAATTGATTCAAATTAAAATGCAAGGTATAAACAAACAAATAAAAAGATTAACTTCATCCATAATGAGGTCCCCAGTATTACATTCTTGAAACTATTCTTATTAAATTTTATTTTTGTTATTCAAACTGAATAAAGAACCAAATAGTTACATTTTAATTATGTCTACCACTGGACAGAAAGTTGTGCAATAGAGGATTTTATTTTTCAATCTTAAACACATCAAGCCTATTCTGAATGATTTTCACCAAACTTTCCATCTTGACTCAATGAAGAATGTGGAGTTGAGCTTGTCATTGCTGCTTTCACATGAACAACCATTCTGAGAACACTAAGCTATGGTCCATGATGTTCCAAAGGCCTCTTGATAACTCTCCAATGTTTCCTGACATGTGTCTGCTTATCAGTCCTGAGTAACAATAAGACAATAAAAGAAATGCAACAGAGGAGGAAAAAAAATAGGTTAGGCAATTCAATTTCCAAGTTCAGTTCTCATGAGTCTATTGGAGGAAATGGCTATATCTATTTGTAAAAAGTCAGAAAAATAAACTGATTCACTAGCTTAACCTTTTCTCACTGAAGGAAAATGTTTCTCTCCATATTTGTGCTCTTCTTCAACCAGAGAAAATTAATGTGAATGTCAAAATACAACAAAATGCCTTACTCTGAAATAGCTTTGCCTATCAATAATACATTTTCAACGTGTACTCTAAAAAGGGGTTTATTTCCACTACATACTGTTCAGAAACAGTTTTCTCCTGACCAAATACCTCATTTGGACATTTACACTGCTTTTCTGTAAACAAAATTGAAATGAAAACAAAATGAAAAATAGGATGTGAAGGGAGATTGTTATGGGAACGAAGGGGAAAACATTAGGCGGCCTGGAAGGGAAAGTTTAAATCAATTCAAGGGGGGAGATGGCTGATTTCTAGTTTCCCAAACGCGTTTCCAATCTGCATGAGAATCAGATCTGAACTCCAACCATTCCCACTAGTAAATAACTTTTTGCCTTACAGACAGAGCACCTGGAAGCCAGTGCTGATTCCCCTCCTACCCAGCTTCTTGTGCTATCACTTGCCCCAGTCATGTCCTCAGGGCAGCACCTGTGAGCTCCTGAACATGGTAGCACTTCTTCCGACAGAACCTACAGGGAACATGAATTACAATTTTAGACTCTTAAATGAAAACATGTGTATAATTTGAATCTATATGCCTGTGGATGGATGTGTGCTATCTAAAGTTTTCTGGGTAGAGGCACAGAATTTTGATGCACACACACACATATACAGGGAGAGAGAGAGAGAGAGAGAGAGAGAGAGAGAGAGAGAGAGAGA